>JAAONU010000003.1:33742145-34018232 GCA_012932295.1 Cyclina sinensis | reverse complement strand
AAATTAGTGGGGGGTTAAAAAATTAAACAGGAAACTGCAACGGACTTCAAAAATTGAGTTTATACTTTTATTCATATCAGATGTATGTATATATTCATGTGATAAGCACTATCTTGCATGCATTTATGAGAAACGATACAAATAAACGTCAAACGATAAGAAAAAAAACAGAAAAAAGGGAAAAAAGGGAGAAAATACTATTACAGTATACGCTATACTAATTGAAGTGATGTATTAAGTGCAAACTAACTCTACCATGAAATGAAACCGGAAAATATATGTTGTTTGTTTGTCATGTACGATCGCTTTTACCACAAACACAGTTATTAAAAAGGGCAGTTTTTAGTAGATATATATATATATAAAAAGACACTGTCTAATGAACGATAAAATTTGGTTTTTAATACTTGGCCTATCTGAAGACAGATTAAGGGGACTAGAAGAAGAAACGAAACTAAAAGGATACAAAATAGAATAATTCAATTGAGTAAGGCGTTTACAAATGCATCAAAATAGACAAATTTTAAATATCATTCTCGTATAACTTTGTCTTTTCTTTTCTTTAAACTGCATATTACTTTTGAAAAGCACTTGATTAAATAGCTCGGCAGCATTATACTGTAGAATACTTAAACCAAGCAAAAATTCTTTTAAAAAATTAATTAATTAATAAAAATAAAAAAACAATTACAATAAACAGTAGTTTACAGTTTAGAATGGCGAATCTTGTTATCGCTATTGTCAACTGAGATTTTGTGTCCCAGAAAATGGACACTAAAAAAACTGTTCAACATTTAACACAAATAATAATCAGTATGAGTTAAGGTTCAAGTAGTAAACAATGTTTTACTTGCAAGACATCACTTCGCTTACAGATAAACAGTTCAATAAAGTACAATAGACCACAACAACAAAAAATCATATACTGTTTGTGAAAAGTTCCGGATATTTTCTCAAACAAATTTTCATTGCTAAAATAAAACATTAATACCAAAGAAACAGTGTGTTTGAATAATCCAAGTTTATCTCAGGCATTTTGGTAACGAATCTTTACAACATATTCAGTACAAAACAGTTATCAGACATTGCATTTTATATAAAGGCTTTACATATTTTCTTCATTGTTTGAAGATGACAAATATCGTTAAAATTTCAATAGCTATTTCCCGAAATATAAAAGAAAACTGCCTTAAGAAATCACTGTGAAAACCTTACAGGAGTAATTAGTTACAAATACACTTTCAAGTGGCTTGCACAGCATAAAAAAGCAATTACTTCTGACCGATATAAACAGAACAGCCTTGTTTACTTTATGACTAAATTCCCTTACAGCTTCCCGTCACACTGTTTCTTTTATGAACATTCAAAGTAAAATATTACTTATTCTCTTCGGCAAAATGTACTTTCCTGTGCGTAACTAACAAATTACTGTGTTATTACTTATCAATAACTCTTCACTGCGAGTACCCAGCATAATAACATCATTTGGTGCATTTAATTCATGAATCCCTTATTGGGCAAGTTTTGGTGGGTAGTTACACTTAACTGGAAGCGACAGAGGGTTAACTGTTGTGTACGAATTAACCCCATATATCTCAAAACAAAATGCGTACATTAAACATGAATACATACATGGTATGAACACAACTCGTAGCCAAAAAATGAATTGAGATATATAATGCATATTTCAGCTGTTTGATGCCAGCTACCACTTGTTACAAAAGCATTGAAGATATATACTATAGATACGTAATATTCGCCCTAAGGGCCTTTTCTCAACTTCTGCAGTAAAATTAGATATGTGTATAGGTACATTAAATTTGGTATGTTTACTGCTATGATTCTGATACAGGTGCATGCAAAAAGTTTCATGCTTGTTCAAAACATTTTATCGCCACAAACACGTGGTAACACTGGCTCTGTTGAGTCAGCATTGCTGGTCATATCTTGTGTACTTTTCACTTCATTCTTGGCCATCTCGGGGAACTTTGTAACAGTGCCACCATCAGTGGCGCTGCTTTCATTGGTGTTATCTCCCCTTTCTTCTTCAACCGGAAACAACGAATGTTTTGACGGCTGATTTGATTCACGGCTCTCAGATTGTGACGCGTTGCTTTCAACATGATGTGGCAAGTGCTCCTGTACGATATCGCCACCTTCAATGTACTCTAAATCATCCGGAAGTATTTCCGTTGACTCGAACGCATGCGTAGACATTTCGCCATGAGTTCCGGAGTGGGTATGATCAGAGCTCAGTCGCCTTTTTAGACGAGACCATTTTGAAGATAGTTTTCTTTGAATCGACGGCGATAAGGACACATCATTTTCCGAAGATCGCCTAAGGTCGACTTTACACTCGTCCGCGGTTGAGTGCGAGTCGCCGGATGTCGATGACGAAACTTCCGGTGTATATTCCGGATCAAAGGATCTATTAGCATGTCCATCTAGTGAAAGAGGAGCTGACAATCGTTGACGTAGCGCGGCACCATAACTGAAAATAGATTTTGATATCCTTAAAGTTAAGCTCTGTTGCAAAATTTTTATTTTCCCTATTTTTTTCAAACAAGCTTTGTTAGTACTGCGTGTTCAACACTTGCTTGGTTACTTATCTATTAAAGTAATATGGAAAAATGCCCTAGTAACAGAACGTCAGCGACAGATTTAAGAAATGACAACAAAGGCGAACCTACGTGTTTTAGGACAACGTCTTTGACCTTTGTTAGAGAATTATGAATCAGAAAAAAATGAAACGATTTTATGATGTGAATAAAACCAATACTAAACAGTAATAAAATAAAAGCATTATAAAAAAATAAAGAACAATAGTTTTTTAACAACTTTCATTACGATCACGAAAAGAACTTTCATACAATTTCTTTTTTTTATATCAGTAATTCGTTTTGATTTGTATGATATTCCCATGACTTTGATGTCGGTTATCCTAATAAATGTAGTTTCAACGAAAGCTGAAAAGAATTTCAAGATATATCTTCTTTATTTAATTCATTTTTTTCAATGGCAGCAACCTTGATCGCAAGCGTTTATAAATAATAATAATGAACTAACAGAACCGCTGCCGTGGCTGCGCCACTCGTGAAAATATCACATATGGTGTTCACTCGATGAAATAATTTCTCATCTTCCACAAAAACAAACAAATATCCTCTATCTAATATTTATTTAAAAAAAAACTAGAAATAAAACTGAAATAAAAAAATTCCGACAATGAATCACTACAACAGACCTCTCTTTGTTTGAAAACTTCATTTAAAACATTTTTCCTACTTACGAAAAAAAAAAATCCGTTCTCTGTTTACATCTAAAACGCTAAATCCTCCTTATACGAGAACGTAACTTCACTTCATAGTAGTCAGACTGAATTATTTATTTTTACATGCTTAAGTAGTACTGACATTACTCTCCTGTTATTTTACATGCATTATATCAAATAATTTCTGCACGTATTCATTTCAGATTTCACCCATGAACCCGTTTCGATCCGCCTGTTCCAGCAGCAAGACATACACGCCTTACCACGAAATTTAAAACACTCCAAATGAACCGGATTGTGGATATTGGGTCAACGCTTGCCCTCGAACACTGACGAAGCGACCCGATTACGCGAATACTGTACTAGTTATTGGCGGAAAGTAGCGACCGTATTATCCGATTATTGGCGTTATATGACGGCAGTAGAATACTGCTCTGGATTTTGGACAAATGCTTGTATTCATGAAATTAACACGAAATTCGTCCGTATAGAAATTGTTCAAATAAAGTTTTCAGATCATTGGTATTAATCCATGCCGCCTTGGATCAGTATTTCGTCCGTGCTTTAAATTTTAAGCATAGGTCGTCGTTCTCCCGTCATGTTTATTGTGTCAGATTACTAGGCAGACGATCACGAATTCCATAAGCCGGTGTGAATATCAAGTGTCAAAATATGCTCTGGGTCGCAACTTGAGCTCAAACCAGGGTCAGGCATATCATCAGTAGGAATAAGAATCAAAATGCATATTAACTGTAAAAGCACAGGATTAACCTACCTTCCTGTTCAGTTCTGTGTGCACGAGTTGACAAAAAATTCATGAACTTTGATAATTTATCACCATTTCAAAATATAATAAGAAATGTACTAATGTCTACGTAATTTATTTCCCACGATTGTACTTTAGGGGCATCGGTATTATTTGATATTTTTACGGTTTAATATGCACTGGTAAAGCCAGTGATCATACATATAAGATATACAAAACTAACTGTTCTCTATGCATTTAAAAAAAATACGTATATCAGAATCTTCAACACACAGTCGGTTAAAAATTGTATTCTGACTTCAAACCAACATCTGGCTGTATCAATTAGCACTCAAAACGACGACATATGATCTATATTTATCTTTTTTTCCATAAAAAATATTTCTCTAGATTAAAGACAAAACGAGTCTTAAAACTATTTCAAAGGCGCGCCTTAAATGTTAAAGAGCCAATACAATGAATATATAAACATATCCTCGCACGTCTCTTCGATTTTTTGTTAGCTCACCTGAGCCATTGGCTCATGATGAGCTATTGTGACCGGACTTTGTCCGTCGTCCGTCAACAATTTCATTCAAAAGACATCTCCTCTGAAACCTCAGGGCCAAATTTGATGAAACTTGCCTGGGATGTTTCTTGCATGAAGCTCTACCAAAGTTGTTCAAAGAATTCAATTCCATCAAGAACTGTGGTTGCTATGGCAACTTAAAGGAAAAACTTTGAAAATCTTCTTGTCTGAAACCACAAGGCCCTGAGCCTTAAGGTTTGGTATGTAGCATTGTCTATTGAACCTCTACCAAGTTTGTTCAAATTATTCCCCTGGGGTCAAATTTGGCCCCACCCCGGGGGTCAATGGATTTTACATAGGCTTAGATAAATCGTATACATAAATCAAGTATGCACATCACTTAAAACAAAGATAATGTCCTTTAGTTTGAAGTACTAAATTTATCGTCACAATCAAAAATAGTAACTTTAATGAAAACCCCCACACGACTCATGAATTAAAATGCATGAAAATATCGATGCCTATCAAGTGGTTACATGTGCATGTCCGTGTGCACGTTGTCAAGAATTTGTTTTCGCTAACATGTACTGTAGTTAAAAACTTTGTCACTGTGAACAAGACAGAAAGTCTACTCATGCGTAATCTTTTCACAACGCATCGATACATATTTTGACATGGTGGGTAACCTTGATTGTTTATTTTCATTTACTGCAAGTTTAATTACTGTCTGATTATTAATAATAATTCTACTTCACTCTGTATGCTACTTTTTCATGATGAAGTCGTGTCAAAACGGCCTGCAAATATCTATTTCCATTTCGTAAATCTAAACGATCAGAGTGATAAACGATTTTTATCGATGTACAGATGTTCAATTTATTCGGCTACCGAACTATGACAAAAACTGTTTATATTCTTATGCACTTACATTGAAACATTTTGACAAAGTGAAAACGTTGAAGATATTGAAGTTGTTGAACCGATAAGATCGATAAAGAATGTTTGCAACTATCTTTTTTTTATTTTTTTTTTTTTAATATTGGTTACGAACTATATTGTGCGCGATTGCGAGCGAATACATCAGCCTCAAGGTCGAGTAATAGTCGTTAGAAGAAGATGGCCGTACGTTTAGAAGGGTGACAAATACTTACGTTTAAACTGTGTGGAATTGTTTGATAAGGGATAACGAAGTGACATTTTAGGATGGAATGGATAACTTTGGCTAGAAAGGTAAGATTTCGCATTTTGTAATGATGACGATTATATACGTTTTGAATTCAAATTTTGACCGATTTCGAACACAGGGATTCGGCTCATTGACCCCGCCCACGCTATATATACATACTAATAATACTTATTAGTATGTATATATAGCGTGGGCGGGGTCAATGAGCCGAATCCCTGTGATTTCGAAACAATCGAGAATTGTAAATGTGGTTTAAATCATTGAAATAGGATGAAATGAAACGACGAGAGACACGAATTTCGTGGTAAATTCTTCTCTTTTGAGACACTTTAAAATTGCTAAAGTGGAAGCCTTATCCGAAATTTACAGCATATCGATTTCTAAATTTACAAGTGACAGATGGCATAGATTTCACTGTTTATTTCATTGTCAAACTTTGGAAGCGCTTAAGTTACTGATGAAAATGTATTGTACGTAAAGAAACTAGATGTACCGAAATCTAACACCCTAAATAAACATACAGACTATGACTCGTATCAAAAATGTATTCAAAAGAAATCAGTTACCAATATCATTTAAAACAATCTTCTTTAAAAGATCCCCAAGACAGTATACACTGGCTAATGTTTTGTAAGAGAGTGATGTTTAAAGTTTTACGTAATAACAGTAATTCTCCGATTCATATTAATTTTGTCAGTATTTTCTTTTTTTTCTACACCTTTGCATCATTTAGTATAATACTTGTGCCTTTAAATACTTTGTTTACTTTAACCCTAACCACTTATAAAACAAACTTGAGTAAATAGATTTGGGAGCAACGGACACTCGACGTACCTGCAATTGTATTATACGGTTAGATATAATGCCACTGGTGAAAATAGAGAATATAATTTCTAAGACTAAATACCTTGTTAGATAATGCCACTGGTGATAGTGAATATTATTTCTAAGACTAAATACCAAACTGTCTCCTTGACAACAAATAATTGACATGTGGTCTTAGAATATCAATTTCGAATGAAATCAAAACGTAATTTCTCAAAAGATGTTACAGCCATTACATTGCGATTTTACAAAAATTACAACAAAACGGGTCTTATAATAGAAGGTTTCATTATACTGATTAGACCAGTTTTGTTTTAATTCTACCAAAAGAATAGTTCGTGCTGATGTATTTTCCATCTTAATCATCCAAGTTCTTTTACAAAGCCAACTGGGAAATGTTTTACATACTTTCCGTCTAATACAACCCACCTTTTTTCTTTCAAACGTCTTCGGTATGAAAACAAATTTGAGCAACATGTTTTGTGACGTCATGTGTTAAAAAAAAACATGCTCGTTGTTTAATGTTGTGAAAAAATCACATCTCGCTATTACGGTGTGCTAGATTAACAAAACACGCCATGTTAATTTACATGTGAAACTCATGCGGAGTAATGACAACAACAGCATATCGCAGTTTCTACTTTCTCACAAAGCAAACTCAATTTTCTATTTTTAGCGAAACGAATCTAGACCTGTCATTTTCTGAAAAGACGACGCTTATACTTTCGTTTCAGTACGTTTGTTATAGAACAGCAGCGTATAAAAAAAAAACTTGTTAAACGGTATGGAAATGTTTTGTGCAGATTTAATAAGGTGATTTGAGTTCTGAAACAACATGTTGTTGTAACTTTTCAGAGATTAAAGAGGCTGTACTCCAGATTTGACATAATTTTTTTTTTCATAAATTTTATATTTAGATGCCGTGAGATTATAACAACATAATATTTTACTTCAAAACTGATTATAAAAGTCAAAATAGAATAAAACAAATATTTTCGCTCCAGCCTGATTTGAACTCTGGACCCTCATGTTAACAAAATATTTCCAACGCTTTTACGGAAACATGTGAGACTGTTGGCTAGTCGTAAAAAAATGTACCGACTGAGAAATAAACAGCTTGTTGTGGGAAATACGGCGTATCAGAGGACGGAAAGTACGTTTTCAATAGTCGGTATCAAGTAGAAATTTACTGTAATTTACTTGTAAACTATATTGTGTGTCAGTACTGCCTGTTCATGAGAGATCATTTCAAAGCAGAGCAGCTGAAAAATTTAGACAATATCTCTGTCAGCCTGTCACTGATGCAAGATTTATAAGTAGGATTCATTTAGCTATACCAGTGGAAATGGTTTTTGTGTTCTTTTCAGATAAGTTGAAGATGTAAAATTGTTTCAGTAGAATGTCAGAGAAACAGTGTAGTCAGAAACACAATTTATGAACCAAGAACTGTTGCATAAACTTCTTTCAGGCTGTATTGGTGAGATGGAAATATATGAGACTGATGTCTAAGCACACTAGTGAATGGCTGTGGAAACAAATGTAAGTGAATTTTAATGTACAATGTAGTAAGTGACTTAAATAAACCGTTTAGCACATTAGAATGGCAGATAATTTCAGTGAGTGCAGTTGAAAATTTAAATCACATTTCTCTGCCTGCTACACAAACATGTAATTTTTAACCGTGTTGACATTTCACTCTGTTACTGCTGAAAGATATATCTTTATATTGTATCACACATTGTATTAAGACGATACATCAGTGTCATAAGAATACAATGCGGTATTTTCTTTCAATAATGTACTTTATTTATCATATCCCGTGCTTTGAAAAGTCAAGTGTATTACTTATAGTGGGGATGTGGGACTTTTTAAACATACTATTTACGTGATCATTAAGTGCTGGCGTTTTATATATATATATATGATTAAGCTGTTTCTTGCAGTCGAGTACGAGGACGGCGTGATTCTCTCCGACGAGTACAGCATGGAAGCGGACAATCTGAAAACTGTCATTAACATGATCGATTCGAAGGTAGCGCACTACAGGAGAGAGCAACGATTCGCATGAATACTTCGCATGATTCCACCAGCCGTGTTGTCTTCTGTGCTCAAACAGTCGGCGAGAGAAGACAGAACTGTACAATCAATGTTAGATCGAGTGCAACTGGTTTGCTCCAAGACGGACGACAAGAGGCCACATTTCGACTTGTCAGACACCGATCAGATCATCTTCTTTGACAGCGATGAGGAAAGTGTGCCCAACGAGAAGTCTCAGAAACGAAAACGCAAACGTGCTCAGAAAACCAAGACTGATGCAGTGCCGAATCTGACAGATTCTGATGAGAACTGATAATATAATTCGCAAATACGTTTGTACCCATCACTGAACGGAATAAATGAGGTGTTTTTTTGTTGTTGATAATTTGAGCTTATATGTTTGTTGTCTGTTTTTCAATATTTGGGTGACTACCTTCTCATGAACATATGTGATCATTTCGATACCGTGTTTGGTCACCCGATGTGTGGTTATAACAAACTGAAAAGATACAACTTTTTCTGTTCGACGAAACGACCATTGACAGTGAGTACTATGTTAGGTTCATGCTAAACACATACAAGTATTCTCGAGGCACATCGTTATGTCCCTACTCTTTGCTTTGTGTTTACGTCTATATCGTAATGACAAATACTGTTGGTGGAGACATTACACAGTTCAAGAAGAAACACGACTATTTGTGGATGTACAACTGTCTAAGCAATCATGGCATTAGGAAAGGCAAGCTAAAGTGACTGACTCTGGAAAAAAGAGTATATGTATTGTTATGACGTATTCGCTAATAAACGAATCATGGATGAGCTCAAATCTGCTGTCGTCAGAACATCATCACTAGAAGATGAACCATCGAGGCGATCGAGATCAAGAAACCGTAGTCGAAACCTGTTCCGCAGTTTGAGTCGAGGGAGAAAAGACAATAAATCAGAATGAACGTTTCATACGATATATTTCAGCAATAACAAATAAAATATACAAAAGGAACACAATCGTCTCTGTCATTTGTTTAAAAGAAATCAGCCCTTAACAGACTCAAATGTTGATGTGTCCTTTCACATTCCGATTTTGATCGTCCTAGATCTAAGTTTTTTCACACACATCGATCGTTGTAAACGTTTGACCTGTTTCTTTTTATTTTGTCTTTTCACATGTTCCTTATACACCTTCTTTACGAGTGTTTTCATTGGCGGGTCATCTTCGAAGATAACATCTATTATAACTCCAAGGTACTTTGTCGTACTAAGTTTCTTTAAGATCTTATCTGAAACGATAGTTAGTAATAAAATTGTTCATTCTTGGACAAACTATCGAACAGTTAATATCGAAACAGACGCAATACAGTGTTGACCAATTCATACCGAAAACGATTCAAATAATAAAAAATGTTCATTCCTTACTAAACTACTAATTAGAGTTAAACATCATAGATACAACATAGTGTTGACAAAATTGCAATATCAAAGTAAACAAGTACATACCTGGTCTCGTTGTTATGCAATTGGTCTGTTTTTGTTTCAGCAGTTTGATTACTCATTTTCTTAAGTATTTAGTATTTCGTTTTGTAAGTAGTGTTTTTTTACGAGGTTTTAATTGTCTTCGCACAGCACAGGCGGGTTTTATACACTGTGGTTTATGTATCGACGTCTGCGATTGGTCAGATGAGTTCGACACAAGTGGTTGCTCCTCCTCTTTTTCAGTCAGCCAATCACAGAAAAAGCATTACTTTTTTCAATCCATTATGAACCGTGTCTTTCTCTCAGTTGGACTTCATATCTGATTTGACCGTTCAGCAAACAACATTGTTAAAAAAAAAACAAACGAAGCATGGCTTTCAACTTGCCTGTGCAGTTTCCTACAAGTGATCACAGCGAAGACAGTTTCGGTTTTGACCAAGGACGAAATCAGGGAAATGAGTTTTTCACAGCTACACCAGAGGTTCCTCAGGGCAGCCAGTCAAACAACAAGAGAAAAAAGCCAGCATCTAACAATTATGAGACAACGGGCAGTAAGAAAAAGGTGAGCTTGTTTGTTGTAATTCTTTGCATCTAGAGTTTGAGTAATTTTGACTGAGATTTTGTTTTCGTTTTAAATCTGGCAATGAAAATCTAAATGCATTTAATAGTTTGCACTTTGTACTCCTTGATACTCGTTGTATTAATAGTATTGTACTAGAATAAAGATCTTGTTTTCGCTATCGCCTGACAATGAAAAACTGAAATGTAAATGTCACATACTAACTGCATTTCCTTCTCCTTTAAACAGCAAAGCAAGAAGACTGCCAGCAGTACAACTATCAATACAAACACAACTGCGACTACTACTTCAACAGAGTCGAAGGCGCCACCCCAGCAACACGAAACAAAAAAGAGACAGGCAACGAAATAAAGTCATATGATACAGATGGAAGAAAATAAAACAACATACAACGAGTTCTCGATCAAATTAACTGATTTGAATTCGATGCAACAACAGATGTCCGTTCTCGTCGAGAAGTATAATGAGGACATTAATATCAAATCAGAACTAGAGGCATCCCTCGAATCGTGGCAGGCGGCGGTATCTAACGTGAAAAAACAGACTAGATCAAATTCCGCAATGCAAAATGTGCTATAGTTCACCACTAACAAATCCGCCTAAGGTAGTAGGAGCGTGCGGGCACAAGTTTTGTTGCATTGATTGTTTTGGCAATTACTATAACAAAATGCTTCAAGAAAATGCTGGACAGAGACTGTGTTTTCAGCGTAACATTGCTACAGACATAACCATTTTGCAATTTAAAGACCTTGTCGGCATTGTATCATTTCCAGTACTTACAAGAAGTTAAATTTCTATCGCAATAAAGACAAATACTAATGACTGTTTCGTTCTTGTTTTATTTCATTCACTCGACTTGACTACAACTGTATTTATGACACATGTTCTTGGTACACTTCGTCTACAATGATCGTTAACGATGGTTCGTAATCGAGAGAACAATGGTGATTTGGTTCATTTGCGATTTTCCAAGGATAAAATAGAGAGAAATGAGTCGGGTTTTGGTGCAAGGCATATCGCTCATTCAATTTTCTCTGTATTGTGCAAAGTTGTTTTGTTCATTTTGCGTATTAACTCTGCGAAAGATGTTACTCAGGTAATGTGTGTATTTTCAGCGGATCTATAACGCAGTTTCATTTTGCAGTAAACAACTGAACGATTTGTCATTATGACGTCATACATACGTCATTGTATGTGTTTGATCGCTTGTTTACGGAAGCAGTATTCTAGCATTGTCGTCTGGACATCTACCAAGTTTTGTTCAAATTATGCCCCTGGGGTCAAAATTTGCCCGTAACCGGGGGTCAATGGATTATACTTAGGCTTATATCGTAAAACTTTAAAAATCTTTTTGTCTGAAACCACAAGGCCCCGAGATCTAAGATTTGGTATGAAGCATTGTCTTGTGGACCTCTACCAAGTTTGTTCAAATTATACACCTGGGGTCAAATTTGGCCCTGCCCCGGCGGTCAACTGATTTTACATTGGCTTATATCGTAAAATTTGTCTGAAACCACAAGACCCTGATATCTAAGATTTGGTATGAAACAAGCTTTATCAAGCTTTTTCGAATTATTAAATTAGGTTAAAGGTCACCGAGGCTAAAAATAGGTTTATATACTGTACCTTATAGAGCCTTCATTTAAAGACCAATATCTTTGATATTCGGTGAATAGGATTCTTGCATGGACCTCTACCCATGGGTAGGGTTTTAGATAACTGGGTCAAGGTCAAGGTCACCATAGCTTATGATAGATATTTCTACTCTCTGTCATAGAGCCTTTATTTATTGACTGATATTTTACATATTTACATATTTATATTCAATTTTACATTACTTACATATTTTCAATTAAAAGATGAAATACTGCTTAACTGCAAACCTACAGCCAAAGTACTCAGGTGAGCGATCTAGGGCCATCATGGCCATCTTGTTTGCTTTGTTCTGCCATGTTTTATTTGCTTTTGTTTTTCCTAAATATTCAGGTCTTTTATTGATATTACGGCTGGAAACGAAATGGGAAATATTTATGTGTTTCTTGTAAACACTGACTGAATATTACCTGCAAATGTCACCTGAAATATCAAATGTGTTTAATATATATAATATACTAGTAGGCATAAAAAATAGCAGAGGGAATCTGTGAAATTTACGTAAAAAGGTATTATCTTAAAACTTAAGTCATCTGTAGTTTTCGTACACGAAAATAATGATGATAATAACAATAATAATGATGATAATGATAATGATGATGATAAAAACAACAACAAGCGCAAGTTTTTAACATCGTGTACAGTTTTTAAGTGAACACACATAAGGTGTCACCAAAACAGTTTTGAAAATCAAAAATACACATAGGAGTTACAAAGGAATGACTTAATGATGTAAACGGTTCGGAAACTATTCCACTAAAGATTTTGGTTCAAAATATGAGCCACATACAAAAAAAAACAATCTTAAAATGTTAAGGTATTAGAATACCAATAAACATTTTGTCAGCCCTCATTTAATTAAGCTGTTTTTAAGAAATATACTATCGTAGGACAAAATATAGATCATATAAGACACTTTTAGAATGGAAGTGTCAAGAAATGACTAATATTCACTTCAAACCTCAACTGACTTAATGGGTATATAAGGTACAGAGAAACACAATGTTTTTTCTAAGACTGACCGTTAACACAAGTGTTACTTGGTGTGTAATCATTCACATTATGGAGACCTACTGACTGCCGACGAAAAGCAAATAAAATGAAAAGCCGAAAGTGAGAAGAAACGAATTGGGATTATTATAAACATGGCACGACTTTACTCCACTCACTTCATAACGACGGGATGTTATCAACGTATCTTCGGAGCTTCAAATTTGCTACAATTATTTTTTTTTCATGTACTATTCCTGTAATATCAAATATTTTACCATATTATTTTGGAAAAATTAATAACTGAAATCACAGACACCCAATTTTCATCAATTTACCATGCTGAAAAGCTTTGCTACAATTGAAGTATATCTAAAACAAAAGAAATTGAATTTAAATTCTATAATAAAAGTTACTGTGGTAAAACCAAAACAACGTAAAACTGCCAAAAACAAGAGAAAATTGTTTGGCTTAATTGGATTTTGAACCCATATGCTTCAGTGAAAATGTCTCAATCCTACCCAAATTAATGAAATTGAATACTCTTCAGAGTGGAGGTAAAGTATTAGGAACCTAATACCTTAAAAAATAAACAGGCCAGACACGTGAGGAATTGCAAATAAGATACAGCTAGAAAGGTGAGACAGTAAACACTATTTGTTTATCGTACTGAACCGCTTAAACTTCCGCCACAGCTAATAGGTGAAAAAAGAAAATAAGGTCACTAAGTACTAAACTATTGTATAATAACTGCGTTATGTGATCATATTATTATTTCAAGGATCTTCTCACTTTAAAAACTTTCAACCTCCATCCAGATTCCCGTTTGAACTGCCGACGAAAGTTTTTTTGTGAGGTTAATAAATCACTGTTATATCACAAAGTGCCAAAATAGCTGTCAGAAAAACACAGATTCTGGCACCAGGTAACTTCTACCATCCGCCTGTCTGTCCGTATATATGTATGACGTATGATCAACGGTAATAAAACTAATCCTATACTATTTTAGAATAACTGATTAAAACCGTATTAATCAAACGTCACTGCTTCATATAATGCAAAGACTCCAAAACTTAAGGGGTCATCCACTTGTTATGATCAAACTTATTAAGTAGGAAAGTCCTAAGTCAAGTTGTTCTTGAGTTTTCGACCTGAAGCCATTTCAGAGGTAAAGTCTCTGTGACCTTGGCCTTTAGCAAGCTCAAATATCATAGAGGTAATTTTTTTCTGATGACTAGTCTCCCTTTCAAATTTAAGAGTCTTGAATTTACTTCTTAAGTTTTTGACTGGAATCCGTTACAGATTGAAGGTCACTTAACCTTGACAACTGCAGTCATGAACTCGTCAAGATCCTCCTCTTAGCAAATTTTGAATTTTCTAGATTCACAACTTCAGATCGGAAACCATATCAGCACCGACGGTCACTGTGTCACTGACTTTAGACGAAGGGAATCCATTAATAATAGGGATCACCTACTTATAATGTCCTACCTGAACGTCTGCTGTACATTTGTTTATGTGTAACTAATAAGAATCCATTTCTAAGTGAAAGTCACTGTGACCTTGACCCTTTATACAGTAAATATGTAGGGGTCAGAATGGGTCATTTTAGCATCAAATACTATTCTTAAAACTTTGACACTGACCCAGTTCGCCAAAAGAAAACAGAGATAATCTAATCATAAAACATTTTATTATACCTCACGTAAACTTTTTACTATATAGCCTAATGTGACGCCACATAGTGTTATTTCGATCTATCATCCTGGAAATGAATATCACCCGGTGAATAATTTTTTGCAATATTCCCCAGTGGCGAGTAATCTATATAGGTATGAAACCACCAATTCAGTCTACTGGAGCTCAAAAAATAGTACCCGCATAATGGCGGCTAGAAATAGTTCACAGTTTTCTTGGCTATTTTTAACATTTTAGCCCTAATCTGTGTATTTCTTTTGCCGGAATCATTTTGTTTGATTATTTCTGATAGTGTGGTAGCACTTTTATGCTCATGTGCATTCAGAATAGAATTCACAATGTGAACTTGTTTCACATACCCCAATCTGAAAATTAGCTCAGAATTTTTGTTAAATTTATGGGTAAGTTCACATGATCAGAAATATCTTTCTTGTTTGAAACACAACCCCCATTTTTCTTGCTATTTTTCATGAGTACAGATATAGATCTTCAAGAATATGTGAGTTAAAGCTATTTAAAAAAGGTTTTGCTATGTTTTACAGCCCTGTAAACTTATGAATTTTATATAGAATAAAGAAGGAATGTATTTGGTGGTATTCACACCTATAGGCTTAAGAAAACGTTAATGTTCTAGTTCTCTCCCCTGGTCGCTCTGCTCTGCGTGCCTCAGACACTTGCAATGTGCACTACAGTGTATAAAGCGTCTCGCAATACAGACTAGCTGACCAAACGTCTTGATAACACAGACTTACCAAACGACACTTGATAAAATGGCGGTAAAAATTACATAAATGTTGGTTTGTTATAATAAAAAATAAAACATGTCTCTCAGAGTAATTAGTGCATATTAGCAATTTAAGTTCTCGGGTTGCTAATACGCACTAATACCCTGAGAGACATGTGTTATTTTTAAAATAATGATTCCGAGGTAAAGCTTCAGTTTTTCTTAGGTTGTTGATCAGGAACCATGTAAGAAGTGAAGGGCACTTTACCATTGACCTTTAAAAAGCACAAAGTCCAATCTAAGTAGGAGTTGTCTACTCATAATGCGCAACCTATCACTTGCATTTAAATCTCGCGGCATATGCGCTCTTTAGCAATTGATAACAATCCGCTTTGTTTACACAAAAACAGACGGACTGACAGATATCTGCAAATTTTCAAAACAATATGCAATCACTTCTTCTAAGAGGGGCTGTGGCATGGAAATGATACAGTGTAGTAGACATTAAGACAAACTAAAACAAAACCAAGAAAAAAAAACTTTCAGGATCTTATTGGATAAATGAAAATTTATAGGGGAAAATTAACCTATATATAAGCAGTATTTCTGACAATGGATGTAGAACGATACACCAAGCGGACTAAGTCAACATGTCTGATCAAACACACGTTGTCCGGAAGATGCGCCCGAAACGCACGTTTTTACTTTTTCACGTCAATCAACATTCGAGTGTAAGACAGTATATATACACATTTAGAAAAAATGCTCTAGTTTTCTACGGACACAAACATGATATTCGGCGTAAGCGACATTTGGGTGACAGCTTAGAGAGTTAAACATGCACAATAAATAAACCGTTTCAGTTGCGTGGACTGCAAGTTTCTGTCCGTGATTCGTACCAAAGCCTATTTATAAACGTAAGAACAATTATCCGCATGACTGCGTTCATTAACATTCCCAAAGGAAGTGTGATGTACAAATGATCGGGAGTGGGGGATGGCATATAGATTTGCCTTTGTCCGTCCGCCCGGCTGTCCCGCGATTCGTATGTAGACATAGACCGGTTTGTGTCGCGTGTAACTCCAAACGTTTAACTGCTAGAACCATGAAACTTTCTAAAAAAGTTGTTAGTATGTGAACTTAAGCACCTGGGTATTTTGACGCAAATTTATTGGAGATCGGCATAGTTATGCACCCTTATTAAGCAAATATAGCATTTTTAGACTTGAGTCGCGTGTAACTCCAAACGTATAACTGCTAGAGCCATGAAATAGAGCTTGAAATCATTGAAACAACCTTTCTGACAGATTTCCAGATTATTTGGACTGAAAATGTTACCTCTAGAGTGTTAACAAGCTTTTTCCATATTTGGGCTCTGTGACCTAGTTTTTGACCCAAGATGACCCATATTCGAATTTGAGCTAGAAATCATCAAAGCAACCTTTCTGACAAATTTCTGGGTTATTAGGACTGAAAATGTAACATCTAGAGTGTTAACAAGGTTTTTCTATTTTTGGGCTCTGTGATCAAGTTTTTGAACCCAGATGACCCATATTCGAATTTTTGCTAGAAATCATAGAATCAAACTTTCTGACAAATTTCCAGATTATTTGGACTGAAAATGTTACCTCTAGAATGTTAACAAGGTTTTTCAATATTTGGGCTCTGTGACCTAGTTTTTGACCTAGATGACCCATATTCGAACTCGAGCTAGAAATCATCTATAAAACCTTTCTGACAAATTTCCAGGATATTTGGACTGAAAGAGTAGCCTCTAGAGTGTTTACAAGGTTTTTCTATATTTGGGCTCTGTGACCTAGTTTTTCAACCCAGATAAACCATGTCCGAATTCATCCGAGAAATTAATGAGACAAACATCCTGACCAAGTTTCATGACAATTGAGGCAAAAATGTGACCACTAGAGTGTTAACAAACTAATTGTGGACGGACGGACGACGGATAAAAGGCGATCACAAGAGCTCACTCTGTCACTACGTGACAGGTGAGCTAAAAAAATAAACAACAACAAAAACAACATTGCATGTACACGAGTATGAAGCTGGGGTGGGGTGCGGAGGAATAAACTCTTGCGAATCTGTAATGAACTCACCTTGGGGCCCCGTTATCAAATCTGACTTGTGATACTTCACTTCCATTGAGAGGTTTCTGTTGCTTGAATAGAGTTCCAAGGCTTTTGGCATTCTGTACTTTCTGTAACAAGAAAACACATTATTTATTGTAACAATGCATACGAATGAAATAAAATACACAGTTGAGTACTTGTACTGCAGTATACATCTATACATGCTACTGGATGTTTTCAAGACGTCCATTTAACTATACAATCATGCAACAACAATAATGTTATAACACCGCCACTTATACCGCGGGTGGAGTCCATATGAATGTAAGACTTTGATTTGCTGGAGGAAACTTTGAAATACATATATTTAAAATGAAAAATCACTTTAAAAGGTGGCATACTAACCTTCCATTTGGATTCCACATTCATTCTGTGATTGGAAGCATGACGAAGGCACAGCTGACTTAAAGAGTTAATAAATGCACCGTGTCCACGCTGTTGCTCCGCCTTCTTACCATGCCCGTGCATAGGCTGACCAACATCTGTAGGAACTACCAGAATGACCACAGGGGTTACTGTCTCGTCCGGCTACAAACAGACATTGATCGCCAGCTGAGAGAAGCCTGTTTTTTCTCATGAATATTGGATAAATATATTGCAGGAAGTTTCTAAACTTTCGACTTCTCTTCTTTCAGCATAAGACTGAAGAGTGCATAATCAGAAAAAAATATGAATAAATTTAAAAAATAGCTAAGAGAGACGATAGTTCAATACAAATTAGCGAAACAACCACTGTGACCGATTTACCGATAAACAAAGGGAAAACACTTTTACGTGATCCAACTAAACAAACAAAACAGTATAAAACTCCATGCCAAATTGTACATAAATCAATTAAGATTTCGGACGACCGGTCTGCCTGGTATCAAGTCAATATGAAACACAAGCCAGCATGAATCATTACTCTTTTGTTGTGAGTAATTCTTCTGCTGATATATAATCTAAATTTAATGTTGTTGTTCTTGTTCTTTTTCCCCTTGTTAAAGTTATGTGCAATGATGCGAATAGCATCTGAAGTGAGAAAAGCTGACCAACAGTTTTAGCGATGCTACTGTGAATTCGGCCGCTTAAGTAAAGCAAGAACAAAACCTTTGTTTTCTGGACGAAAATACGTACGAACAAATCCAGTTTGAAGACTGTCCATGGAATGTAGCAAGGTCCTTCAAATACTTCATCCGCGAAGGTGTTCTTCGCAGATCCTGTGAAGTAAAGTTACGCTATAAGTTCATGTCTTTGTGTGTCATTATAACTTTCTAAACATTTATCAAATCCGAACGCTTATGGTAACTATAAAGTGACTGTAGACTAGATAAGTAACTGTTGCAGTGTGGCCATACCACGTGGTAAATGATGTCATTTAGGCTGTCGCAAGCAGCATTTGTTTACCTCCACTTGGAGGAGAAAACTGCTGTAAGTATTTTTTTATTTCTTCATCAATTCTAATGGTATATAGCGCACGCGAAGCGGAAAATTATACCCTACACATTGGAACTGATAATTCTTTTGTCAGCTGTACAGAATTTTCTAACATTCTGATGCGCTTTTCGCAATAGCAAATATATATTAACGAACTCTTTATTTCCCGATCTCTAAGAAAAAAATGTACATTTGACATAAGAATCATTAGGACCTATATGTAGGGCACAATTTTCCGCTTCAAATGCACTATATCCCCTTTAAATTGATGAAAAAATGAAATACTTCTAGCAGTTTTCTCCTTCGAATCGAGGCAGAAAAATGCTGCTTGCGACAGCCTAAACGACATCATATAACACGTGGTATGGCCACACTGTGTTGAAAGATATGTAAGAAATGAACTGACCGCTAATGAGGACAACGTCGGACATGGAAGAGTCTACAATGAACTGACCCTTGGCTGTACTAGCAAGGTAAGAATTTTCTAACCGTAGTTTAATCTTCTCCTTGGTCCAACCCTGTAACGTAAGATATACATTGAATATATACAAATTCTTTGCAAAACTATCATACTGTAGAACTACAGAGTATAGAACGGTGACAGAATTTAAATCAGTTAACTAAATTATAACAGTATCAAAAACTGACGGCAAGTTTTCTTCAAAATGTAAGAAATGTGTCTTAGTTTTCACGAACATTTAAATCAATGCATTTTTGCTTGATCACGTGACTTTTTTTGTTGGTCACATGACGCCGTCAGTAGCTGCGTCCGTTTTTTGGTCGAAAGTGTTGCAGAGGAAAACAAGTCGCATGTAACTTTCGGCATCTGACATCTAGAAATGTAGCTTAAATTATTTTCTTTTATCTTCTGTAAAGTGAAGTTATGAAGTGGTTATTTTTTGTGGATTTAACTTTAATCATACAAACCGCAATTTCTTTGGGCAAATAACCATTTCAATAAAGAAGATAGAATTATCATAAAAAATGTTGACAGTTGGGTTACTAAAACAACATAGGAATAGAAAAATAACCTTAAATTGAATCGAAAGCTAAACTGGAATAATTTCGGCATACCTGGAAAGCTGATTGTTTCATAAGAATGTTGGCAGCTATACGATTAGCACAGACATGCCAAAGTCTATATTCTAATGGTTCATCTCCGGTACAAAACTTCTTCATTGCATACTCCATGTCCTCAAGGCTTATGTACAATAACTGGAAAACCGAAAAAACCGAAATGACGTTTCTGCAAATTGCTCGCTAAGGATATTCATGAGAGCAGAAGTTACTAGAAATATTTCAGTTTTGCATTTTTTTTTCCAATTCGATTTTTGAACAATGTTGGTCAAGAAGTAAGATAGCTGATTTTGCTAAATAAAGTATTTTGTTTTCATAAAACCACAGCTGCGAAAATAAATTGTATCAAGATATTTTCACAGGAAAGCCATCGCATAAATAAATAAATAAATAAAACTAGTGTATGTTGAAAAGAATAGAATAAACTAGAGTCCTGTCCCTTTTAAAATCATATAAATATATGTATGTTATCGCAGGGTCGAATTCGTAATAGATCAATCCGAAAATATTCCTTTTACCTTCATAATGACACACTTCGAAATGAACGAAACAGGGAAAACGAACTTTGCAGGGAAAAAAAAAAAGAAACATTGATAAAAATTAGCAAAATTGGTTCCTTTTCCGAGATTCTCACCTGAACAGAGGTCTCGCAGATGACTGTGGCTGACCTGTGCTTGTGTGTCAACAGTCCCATCTCGCCTATTATGTTGCCTGCTGTCATGAAATCTAACACATATGTTTTGATTTGCAGTGTTGTGCCAGATGGCTTCTCTTGCAAGGCAACGATTGGTTTACCTGACGGGTTTGACGATTCAAGCTTAAACAAATAACAAAATTAATTTATTCGACTATATATTTTCCACCAAACTTCCCACTGCAACGGAGAGATGCAACAGACTAAACAACCACGTCCGTGAGGGATTCGAATACAGGCTTGACAGGAGATACACCATTTTAAAGCAACACTCCTGACCACCGAGCAAAAGCCTTAACTGATACATAGGACTTCAATTTAATTTTTCATTCGAAAGACAATTAGTGGTGTAACTGGATCAGCGGGAGATTAAACTCGCTGTTCCGCCAAAAGTTCTGATGCTTTGTCAACAGTTTAATTTATAGGAATGGAAGTCAATGAGTGCAAAAATCCACAACAATTTTAAAATTACCTCTACTTTATTCGTAAGAAAAAAAAAACATATACGGCAGTTTTCAAAGTAAATGACTTTTTAAAAAATTTGTCTTGTTTAACTCACCCTGACCATGCCAGATATAATAATAAAGATGCCACCTGCTGGATCCCCTTCTCTCATAACAACGTCATCATAGTCAAAGTTTAGCAGCTTTGCCTTTTCCTGCAACAAATGTTAGTACTACTAATGTTACTTTATTACCATAGTGAACGACCATTTTCTGTGTGTTTAGACAGTGTATATTTCAAAACCCTGTGGAGGTATATCCAGTCATGCTATAACTGCAGACTTCGTCAGTTATAGCACGGCACGCGCTACCTGACCTTGACACAAGGTTAACTGACGTCACTTATGTACAGTATGCTATAAAATACTTACAGCAATTGTTCAGATATATACGATTATACCGCACATTTGTGCCTACAGTCTTTGTGTGCATATAAATCGCATGTTCTACAAAAGTCATGCTATAAATATAGCTTACGCAATAAGTACTCAAGAGTCAAATCAATACATAGCTACCTACAGGAGAAATAAGTTTGCTTTACACAAAAGGTTAAGGAAATTTATATCAAGTTAAAGACTTCATCATGAATCAAGTCATTTAGGCATTTAAAAATCCAATGAATTTACAAGAATGTATTCTTTAAAAAAAACCTTCCATTCTACTTATTTCTACTTACTTATTACCCTCGGTAAGATTCGTTATCTTCAGACAAATAATTAGTATTTATATAGTGTATTGCTATATACAGTAACTAACGTTTATTAAGGGAGGTAACTCCGTTTACCTTATTTCTAATATATTTTCTTAAAACCAACAGTTGTTCTTTTGAGTTTTTTTTCCTACAAATGTGTGTTAACAGGGTTAAATATGTTCATAGTAAAGTATCCACACTTCTAGTTCTTTAAAGGAAAGGTAAATCAATATACAGTGTTACAAAATGTACCTTAAAGCGACTGACTCACAGAATTTTGCTGAATTTTTTTTCTTTAAAATTTAAGAGAATTTAATATACTATGGAGAAAACATAATATTATCCTTCTATAAACCATGAAAACTGAAAATTTATTTTTGACTTAACCAAGATTCGAACCCACGACCTTTCGGTCAGTAAAATATAGACCGACGATCTAGACCACTGAACCACAGCGCCTTCTCTCAAGATCGAGTCAAAATTAATTTTATAACTTAAGTATCTACCCCGTGGCTAACGGTGTAAATTTTTTACCGATAAAAGTGACTGTGTAAAACTTTATATTCTGATGTTTTTCTGTATCAAAAAATGAATCAGTAACTTAGTTTAAATATGTTCTTCACAACTGCAACAAAAATTTCAAGATGTAAGAACATTTTTTTTTTCATCGTCGAGCCATCTGTGAGTCAGTCGCTTTAAGAATTTGAATATTTCATAGTAAATATTCTTGCATTTCGTTCCTGCGTGGGTTGGAAAAATCCTGCATTGTTTTCTAACATGACGGCATTGTACTTATCTGAAGGATATATTACTAGCTGCATACCTTTATGTATTCCATTAGTTCTTCGTCATTCCTTAACCAAGGTACATTTCTCAGCATTTTATCGGGGGGAGGTATTGGAAGGCTAGGGGGCGCTGATTGTACTTATCTGAAGGATATTTTACTAGCTGCATACCTTTATGTAATCCATTAGGTCTTCGTCATTCCTTAACCAAGGTACATTTCTCACCATTTTATCGGGGGGAGGTATTGGAAGACTAGGGGGCGCTGATTGTACTTATCTGAAGGATATTTTACTAACTGCATACCTTTATGTAATCCATTAGGTCTTCGTCATTCCTTAACAAAGGTACATTTCTCAGCATTTTATCGGGGGGAGGTATTGGAAGACTAGGGGGCGCTGATTGTACTTATCTGAAGGATATTTTACTAACTGCATACCTTTATGTAATCCATTAGGTCTTCGTCATTCCTTAACCAAGGTACATTTCTCAGCATTTTATCGGGGGGAGGTATTGGAAGACTAGGGGGCGCTGATTGTACTTATCTGAAGGATATTTTACTAACTGCATACCTTTATGTAATCCATTAGGTCTTCGTCATTCCTTAACCAAGGTACATTTCTCAGCATTTTATCGGGGGGAGGAATTGGAAGACTAGGGGGCGCTGATTGTAATCGTTTCATCCGCTCTTCCACTTTCTGAATCGAGAAAGATATATAATTCTAATTGCTTTTCTTTAGATTCATGTCTACTTATAAATATTCAATATTTTAATTTAATATTTAACGTTTATACATAGATCATTAAATTTTTCAACAGCTGGGCTGAAATTATAATTATTAGTTATAATTATAATATATGATATTAACTAGAAGAAGAAATAAACTAATAAGAAAATAATAAAATCAAGAGCGTGTTGCATATTATGTTTTTGATTTGCCTTATAACCGTTTTTACTTTTCTAACAGTAATTCAAGCAAATTTGAAAAAAAAGAAACAAACAAACAGGATGTGAACAAAACCAATAATGGGTATAAAAGCACAGCTAGGTGACTACTTTCTGGGTTCAAACCGGTACTCGCTAGGATAGTGTGGAATTTCAGAGAGTTGTTGGGGACTCACCCCTAGTTGGACTAACCCCCACCCAATAAGGATAAAATTATAACAAAGGCCTGGTCATCCGTTCGTCTGTCGTCCGCTAGCAAAATTGTGTTATTATAGCTTCACATAGTCTTTAAGGTATCTGGTCTAAACTTACCAAACTTTCAGCAACGGTAACTAAAATATCTCTTTTCAACATTTCCCTTCCCGGTCTGTCTCGGGGCGTTGATTTTTATTTATTTCATTTTATCAGACTTAGTTTTAACATCTAAGATTTACTAAAACAGAATAGAAATGATTCTAATCTTTATTATAATCCGCTTTAAGCGAATATCTAAACACCTTTACTGGATATTTTGACGTCAGTTTTATTATTCGTGTATTCCTTAAGGGCCCAACATTCAATATCTATAACCATTAATTTACTTTCTAGGTTACTTTTTACCTTTTCGAGTTTATGTCCTTCGGCCTCTTCCAATATTCCATCTGTTAACAGTTCATGTATACCGTCTCGTAGCTGGTTGAGGACACTGCGAATTGCCTGGCGGGTCTTGATAGATAAAGCTATGTCAGGATGTTGTTTGGTCAACATACCTGCAAAAAATAAAGAAAACAGTGTAGGAGCACTTAGTTCACTTTAATATATTTAGGGGGGATCTTTTTCATCTTGAAGTAAAGGACCTACGGACCTTGACCTTTGACATGCTGACCTTGAAACTGATAAAGGACATTATCAACCATGAACAATCGTTCTATGAAGTTTGCAGAATCAAATTAAGAAAGTTTAACCAGTTTAGAATGAAAGACGGAAACGCATTTTATAGTTGAAGCTCGATGTGACCTTGACCTTTAACGAGGAGTCGTCTACATATCGTGGCCAACATCATTTTTTCGGTTCGGTAACATAAGTCTTGTTATTTTTGAGTTTCTAATCAGAAAAAGAATGGAGATAATTGCCAGCTTAACCAAACTGCTTGGCAACTTCTAGGGTCCAAGGCATATCCATTGTCTCGTGACGGGTGTATCGATTAATAGACAATTGGAAAAGAATATATCTTTGATTCTTTGAAGGAGACAAAGCAAGAGAGAATCAATCCTCATTTGCTTGAACCAATTATCGTCTACCACAACAAAATACATTTATAAAGTACATAAGAAATGTGTAAGAAAAATCAATTCACAGATTCCTTTTTGGTATAATTTTAGCAGACAAGACGAAAAACAAATCCCTACAAAAACTTGTTTCAAAATTAAGAAGGTAAATATGTATAATTTGTTTTAGGTGATTTATTTTTTCTTGATCAATAAGAAGAATCCCACATTTTTATATGAAACACGTTTAAAATATCTTATATTTCAAAAGCGGAAAGAGGAACACATAAGTAATTGCTATTCAGTTATACCTCATTCGTATTTTTCCGCGACGATTTACGTACATTCGTAAGTTCTTCACTATCAAAGCTTAAAAAAACATTAGCCTTAGATACCTTTGAAATAACACATTCGTACCACTTTTCATTGGCGGCATTCATTTCATTTACATTAAGCATTTGATTACAAAATAAATAAATTTAACATTTGGCCGTTTGTAATAAGATAAAACTTTCTATTAAAATGATAAAAGTCTACCTAAGCTATATGGTGATTAAAATAAGAATGGTTTTTTTCCAGAATACCTAGACACCGTATAACATCCAGTCTGCTGTTGTCACTCATTTGTTTGAGGGACTTGGCAATATCCTTATGGTCAGACATGTGGTCAACAAGCTTCCGGACTTCTTCCTCGCCTGCCACGAACCCACGACCTACATCAAAGCCGTAACTCAGATGCTGGCTCATTCTTGTTTTAACAAATGTAAGTACATACGGCATGGTTGGCTTAAAGAAAGGGAAAAAAAGATAAATTCTCAAAGGATATTTCTAAGAACGTTGGGCCAGCCTAAATCTCAGGCTGCAAAGAAAATAGATATACTCTAGACATAAAAATGAAATCTGTGAACATAAATCTATCTCGTCGAAGTCTGCACGCATGAGCATAATGTTAGACAATGCCGAGAAACACTGTTTCACGGAAGTGCGATCGTATAATGTAACTTATTAACGCAGAAGACTAAATCGTTTGTCTGAAAGGAGAAATTTACAAATATTATAAAAAACAGTATGTACCTTCAGCAACAAAAATACAACATTTTATTGTTTCTAAAATATTAGTTTAACCTGGTTTAAAACTACACTGCTAATTAATACTTTAAACCGTTTTCTTAAAACTGACTAGCTTTTTAAGAAACAAATTATAAAATACATGGTTAGCTTGATATTTCTTTCCATTACAGAGCAGAGTTGTTCGCCGTTAAACAGACAAAACAGATTTCTTTTGCATTTCCTGTTAGAATTCTACAACTTTATGAAGCAAGACTAATTTATTCATAAAACAAGAGGGCCATGATGGCCCTGGATCGCTCACCTGAGTACTTTGGCTGTAGGTTTGCTGTTAAGCAGTATTTCATTTTTTAATTGAAAATATATAAGTGCCTACAAACCAAATATGTAAAATATCAGTAAATAAATAAAGGCTCTATGACAGAAAGTAGAAATATCTATTATAAGCTATGGTGACCTTGACCTTGACCCAGTGACCTCAAACCCTACCCATGGGTAGAGATACTTGCAAGGAACCTATATATTGAATATCAAAGATACTGGTCTATAAATGAAGGCTTTATGAGGTACAGTAGATAAATCTATTTTTAGCCTCCGTGACCTTTAACCTAATCTAATAATTTGAACAACCAAACAACCTTTCTGACAAACTGCCAGGATATTTGGACTGAAACAGTAGCCTCTAGAGCCTTAACAAGGTATTTCTATTTTTGGGATCTGTGACCTAGTTTTTGACCCCAGATGACCCATATTCGAACTTGACCTAGAAACCATCGAAATAACCTTTCTGACATATTTCCAGAATATTTGGGCTGAAAATGTTACCTGTAGAGTGTAAACAAGGTTTTTCCAAATTTAAGCTCTGTGACCTAGTTTTTGACCCCAGATGACCCATATTCAAATTTGGGCTAGAAATCATCGATACAACCTTTCTGACATATTTCCAGGATATTTGGCCTAAACATGTTACCTCTAGAGTATTAACAAGGTTTTTCCATATTCAGGCTGTGTGATCTAGTTTTTGACTCCAGATGACCCATATTCGAACTTGACTTAGAAATCATGGAAACAACCTATCTGATATATTTCCAGGATATTTGGGCTGAAAATGTTACCTCTAGAGTGTTAACAAGGTTTTTCCATATACAGGCTGTGTGACCTAGTTTATGACCCCACATGACCCATATTCCAACTTGAACTAGAAATCATCTTTCCAAGCTTTCTGACAGTTTTTCAGGAAATTTGGGCTAAAAATGTTACCTCTAGAGTGTTAACAAGGTTTTACCATATTTGGGCTGTGTGACCTAGTTTTTGACCCCACATGACCCATATTCAAACTTGAGCTAGGAATCATCAAAACAACCTTTTTGACATATTTCCAGGATATTTGAGCTGAAAGTGTTACCTCTAGAGTGATAAAAAGGTTTTTCCATATTTGGTCTCAGTGACCTAGTTTTTGACCCCAGATGACCCATATTCAAACCTGGGCTAGAAATCATCCAAAATAATTTTTCTGACATATTACAAGGAAATTTGGACTGAAAATGTGACCTCTAAAGTTTTAACAAGGTTTTTCCATATTTGGGCTCTGTGACCTAGTTTTTGAACCCAGATGACCCATATTCGAACTTGAGCTAGAAATCATGAAAACAACTTTTCTGACAAATTTCCAGGGTATTCGGGCTGAAAATGTTACCTCTAGGGTGTTAACAAGGTTTTTCCATATACAGGCTGTGTGACCTAGTTTTTGACCCCACATGACCCATATTCAAACTCGTACGAGTAATTATCGGGACAAACATCATGACAAGTTTCGTGACAATTGGAGCAAAAATGTGACCAGTAGAGTGTTAACGAACTAAATGTGAACGGTAGACGGACGACAGACGACGGACGACGGACATTCATCGATCCTAATAGCTCACCCTGAGCCAGCTCAGGTGAGCTTAAAAGGAAAAATCCTCAAACTAACGAACTTCATGAAACTAGGAATTACATTGAGCTCCGTAGCGAACAGTTATAACATACAAAAGACAACCTTGAATTGTGTAATACGTTTATCAGACTAACTTGGCACAGACTCTGTCAGTCGCTGTGGACAACTTGAATGTTTTTCATCATACACTTGATTGTTCAAGTTATATACACACATATTTCACAGAAATGGTAAAGAATACCTCCAGAAGACGAAACGCTCGAATGGTTCTGAGGACGATAAACACCATGGAAACGACGTGAACGGATCCATGCAGCTCGCCGAAGATTGCTGGAAGAACGAAGCTGAGTATGACATCAACCACTCCAATGACTATGATCACTATACAGAGTATGTGCCAAGTGTTTGTCAGGTATGCTTTCTTCTGAACCACAATCTGCAGCAAGAAAATAGGGCCAAACCTTTTATTTGGACTCTTTGACAGACTTAATGTTCTCCTCAAAAGCGATTACTATTGCTTACGTAACTTAGTAGGAAACATTAGATACTAAGTAACAGGCTGACAATATGAAAACAATGAGTTAATTTGGAGTTTTTTTCTCTCACAGTTGGATCATGCGAACGGGCAATCATTAGTTTCAGTAATAACTTTTAATAAACATGCGTCGTAGGTTTAGCGCTTCTTGCTGACTCGGCGACAAAGTACAACAAATATGTGAATGTTTAGATAGAATCGACACCGAACGTTAAAAATCTTCTCTCAAAATGACTAAGCCCTGGCATTTGATATAATGCCATACATATAATTTCATTGGATTTCTTTCACACAAATCAATCAGCTTGCAGTCTGAAATCTGGCCAGAAGTATATATATTTTCCATTACTATATGTCTCTGATCAGACAGTTATTTATTTTGCTATAACAACGCAACGTTTTAAACAATTTCAAATGTCTTTACCGAAATCTCATTTTAATACACTTTCTGATCAAGAGAAAACGGTGTGTTTTAAATGCACTGGAGGAAAAGTACATTTTCCGTATGTCTGGTGACGTTTAACCGAATACCAAATTTTTAAATGCAAATACAAGGATATCACAACAGTCCCCCCACCACCAAAAAAAATGCTAATGGAGTATTATAGGGTATCTTCACTTTATTGTCTAGACTCAAGTTATGCTGCAAATCTGCAAATCAAAGAGTGTTCATTTAATCTAAAGAAGAGACGTTGTAATTATCCAAAGCTTCCTGTTTTCTATTTTAACTATTAACTATGCCCAGCAGACAAAAATTAACGACAAAACCGGGAGCCAGACTTATGCAAAATGCTGTGTGAATTTATACCATAATTGGCATCACGTTTATGTTTAATCTTTTATCTGCTTGTAAAAAAAGAAACAAGCAGACCTGGGAAAGACGTAAAATACCATTTTTTGTTCAGCGTTCTGTTAGTGATACAGTGAAAAATTTTCCGACGTTATAATGTAAAAGTATGATTCCTTCATTTGAGAAAGAATATTTCAGCATTTCTCTAATCTTATTTCCGTAAATGAGATAAATACTGGTACCCCGTCCCATTCCCGAACGTCTAACGGCGTTTTACTAATCTCTTCAAAACAGACGATAATAATGTCAAAGGCATGCACAACTCAAGGTGAGAACGTAGCCAACCGGTGTAAAAACTGATAAGGAGGTTTCAATCATATCACTTTGGCCAACAAACTCAGCAACCTTTATTCCCCAATTAAAACACTTACTAGGAATGTGCTAGTGCGGTGTGCGTGTATAAAAACGAAGCAATCAGCAGCCAATTTTACCTTTAGGAGAAACTCGACCATGTAGAGTATCACAAATGTCAGATTTATGGTTCGAAATACGTTCCGCTGTGCGATAAAGTGCTCGTGAAATTCACTCGTGATTGAGAAGGCCACATTAATCATGTCAAGGGCAATGATGGTATACACGACAATGTAGAACGCCTTGTGCCTTTCCATACGAAACAGCCTCCATAATCTGGAATCTTTCTCTATATTAACCTCGGTTTTAGCAATGCTTCTCTTTACCATACGTTTCTGGAAGTAGGTGTGTAAATTTTATAGTACATTTCTAAATTTATTGAAAATGATCTTTTTGTAAAAATACATCCGACATTTTTATCAATCATTTCTGTTAATCACATATTTTGTTCAGTTTTAACTAGTCTTTGACAAGCGTGGTGCCCTGATAAAAATGCTTTCTCACTTCAGGCTAAAATGAAATCAAAGCAAATTGAAGCTATTTGATAGTTCTCAATTTTTTAACTGAGGTCAACGTCGGCGTCACAATAAGCTTGATGTCAATTAAAATTCTTGTTGGCATCACTTTCAAAATTTGACGATTTTAAAAAATGCAACTGAAACCAATATTCCACTAAATTGTAAAGTAAAGGTCATATTGTAAACAAGTGTCTATATATTACAACAATATAGGACTATGTCTACATTAGGAAATAAATCATACGTATTTACCAGTCTTGGATAAATTGATGGCATTTCCCAGCTCTTCTTTATCTCCTCAATGTCAATAAACCTGAAACGAAAACAGTTCTACTATTTTGTTCAGAAGAAATAACAGTTACGTTAATAGTTTTGTTTATAATTAGTTGTAAGCTGACGACATTAAATTGTTCCAGAAGATTCGTTAACCATCTGTACCAAAAAGTATTTACTCACTTGCAACGGTTAAAATTTCCGCTCGCGTGACTCCACCAACAGAAAGAAATATTAAAACCTTTAAAAAAAATTCTGTCTAATGGAGATATGAATCCCTTCTAATTCTTGGTCTTCAACCAAATTTATATTCAGAACTTTTTTTTCCTTTGGAGAAGATTCTGAAAAAATTTAAATTTTCAAATATTTTCAAAACTTCTTAAAGCCGTTTATAGGAATTGAATACGCATAAAAACGAACTTTTTGTGACTCAAAAAAACAAAAAACTAAAAGGAATGTATTGCAAATTGTGTCCTACTTTCCTTTGTGATCAGCGGCGACCTCTGTGCACTCCTGCAGTTTTCTGGTTGCTTCGCGTGACAACATTCCATGTTCGAATTGTCGCCAGTAACTCATCTACAGGGATGAGAAAGTTCAATGCCAATTAGAGGATTCTTATTAACGATAAACCAATTTTTTGTTCAAAGTAAACAACTTCTTCAAAGTGAAATATTGTTAAAGCCCAATTTCATTTTTGACATATTAAACTGTTATTACATCAAAAGTTTGGCACTTTTAAGGACTAGCACTATTTCTATCCTAACTGGCTATTTCTGTGATCTGTTTCATCCTAAGCTATATTTGTTAGGTGGTTTTGTATAAAATCCTAACAGTTCTCAGAATGGCGGACAATTTCATGTGAAGGGCGGTGAATCGAGTCCAGTTTTACTGCGCCTAACAAGTTTTACAGTTCTTCAACTGATTTCAGTTGTAATCTGTGTGTGAAAATAGCTCAAAATACATCATCCTACACTGGACATATGTCTAAATGAAAGCCGAGTTAACTTGACACAAGACATTCGACACTGGTAGATATTAACGTAGTGCTAGCACGACACATGACATTCAAATTTTTGATTACTTGGATTTTTAATGTTCGCTAGCACATTATTAGACATTCGAACTTTTAATACTATGTATTTTAATGATGTGCACAAATATAACTGGAATTTGGCTAACTGCGCTATGTCTTTTCGAATATTCCTTGAAACTGGATACGAATGAGTTAACTTACCTTCTCTGCCTTAAGCATTCTCAGTACGGCCTCATTGGTCATGTCCCGTAACTCTTTACGTGAGTATTGAGGTGGTAACTGAGCGTCACATTCAGAGCAACATGTGTTCTGTTTGATATCAAGTGAATCTTCAACCTGAGCCTGAAATGTAAAAAACAATGTTAATATTGGATCGAGGACCAATGAAATAACATAAGTTATTAATATCTGTATTACAGTCAATCTTGTGAGCAAAGATTACGGATCGGAAATAAAAGGCTGGAACAGGCTGCAGTGGTAACAGTCTTGTCATAATAAAAGCTTTTTACAATCTACCAGCTGGTCCTTAGCTTTTATTCTTTGGAGTTTGCCTGATGAGGAAATGGTATTGTCTCAGGTGTGAATTTTGCAACCAATGAACACATGTATTACCTCATTAATGGAATCTGAAAACTTACGCGACAGCCAAACATTAACACGTTTACTTACCACAACTTTATAGCTGCCCTCTATCTTCGAATTGAAAATGAGACATATTTGAAACATATTATGATTAAACTAGCATACCATGTCTAAAATGTCTTATTTAAACCTCAGAATATGTTTATATGATGTCAAAAATATTTCAAATTTCGAGTAATAAGTAGGAAGATGTATAAATACACGAGTATCAAATGTTCAGATGTAGAGTAGTGGAAGTGAAAAGGTTTTCAGGTCTTTGAAATGAAGAAGCAGACAGGAGAGTTTGAAGACTTTAATGAAATTTTGCACACAAAATCCATGAAGCGGTTACCTCCCTTCATAGGAAAGTGATAGGGGACATAACTCTAAGTAAGGTTACCTCCCTTTACAGGAAAGTGATAGGGGACATAACTCTAAGTAAGGTTTGCGTTAATCTCCATTCAATTTCAATTGACTTTCTGCAGGCATAAAAATCGCAGGACGCTTTCTCTGTAAAGTTACCGATATAACAATAATGACAGCATCATAAATAGCAAACAACTAAAATAGATAAGCGGTTTTTTAACCCCGCATTCGTACTCAAAACTGATCGATACAATCGCTGTAAATTAAACATCTCATTATCTTGAACGGATATAAGGTGACATATCTGAAACGGACCAACGACCAGATATAACATTACGTGTTTGATATCAGCAGTACTTCTTGACCTTTCTAAACCATTTTACACGATTGTTTGCGAAATACAATATGAATCTGACAAAATCAAGTTGCCTTTGTTGTAAATCTTGTAAAGGCTCTGTTTTCTTCGCGGCAAAAAAGTATTTGCTCTGGAAAGAGGAATTTTCGCTGCAAAATCAAATAGCTCAAAGAGGTTTGTCCGGGGAACAGCAGGAAATGTTGGTAAATATTCACAAGAGAAATATTTGCAAAACAGTTGTAGAAGCGATGAAACGTCCCAGTTTCTGATCAATGTCGTAATTGTTATTGAAAAAGTTAGGGAGGGAAATAATTTGAACGTAAAAATGAGTCATAAGTAATTATACTGAAACGATTCACGCCTGTTTTTGCATCTAACTGTCCCAGTCCGTCATGGTAAGTTGATTAATATTGTTATCTTTTATTTAAGACAATGGTAAGGGCTACACCAGTAAGTTGACCTACTGTTTATTGGGTTATGCCCCTTACGACGAACTTTTCGAACTGCGACATAGTGTCTATTGAGAATGAATATGCAGCTGAGGGTCTGGAGCTGGAGATTTTTTGACATCAGTATTCTGCGGGCCTGCGATCCTGCCTGCGGTCCTAGTTTTGACTGTGCGATCTTTAGATTTTTCTTAATGTTTATTAGATAGAGTTAAAACCTGATTTTCTCATTGTGAATATTTGGTCGTATTTAGTTAATGATGTTTAAATTTAACAGAGAAATTGATTGAAATTAATATATAATTTGGCACAATCTTTAATAACGACAGCAATAAAACTGAAACATTTCAGCACGAACAACAACAGACTTACAAATTAGTCAATGGCATTTTTGCAACTGATTTTGCAGTATAAGCATGTTTTACACTTCTAAAAACATTTGATAAAGCATTAGATTTGATATTTAAAAAAAACCCTCATATAAATTGATGCTTAAAATGCCAACAATATCAAGAATTCCTTAGAAATAATACCAGCAGGCTATTTGAGTGTATTTATTGCCGGTACCGATTGCCCATATGACCGACGCCCCATGAATTGGTTAGTTCTTTTTAAGGTTGTTGGGGATAATGCAAGATGCAGAAGGCATCCCATTCCATTGAAACCTCTGGTTCTTTTTTCCATGTGTATAACACTGATACGGGACCTCAGGTTAACGTCTCATCCGAAACAGAATAAGTAGTGTTAGTGGAGGAGCTTGGGATCGAATTCGGGACCACTGCATTACCATTCCAGCGCGTTACCACTGGAACACTGCTCCTGCAGGATGCCGGGTTAAAAAGACATGCTGAACTATGACAACAAAAATGCAAAATACAGTGGTTTCATTTCAAATGTGTAAGTGAACATAACGCACACTGGAAATGTAAGTCATATAAAATATGAAATTGTTATGCTGTTCTCTTTTAATATTTTCCCTGTTTAGCTCTATTTACGATACTTAAATTATTTTCTAAAATTAGATGATCGTATAAAGTTCAGTTCTCAAAGATTTTATTTTATAGTGTATTCATAATATCCTGTGCTTGTAAAGACTTACAGTAATAGAATCTATCATTGGGGTTGGTTGAAGATCGGGATATCCAAACCCGAGGGTGACCGGTTCCCGCTGGAAACCGGTCACCCGAAAGTTTGTATATCCCGGTCTTCAACCACGCCCAATGATTGATTATTTTTCTCACTAAGTCACCCATGGAACTTTAAACGCAAAATAATATTTGGAACTATTTTTTATGCGTAATTACGCCTGTTTCCAATACACAATATTCAGCATGGCGGAGACACGTTTCACTTATTCAAGTAAAAATGGATTAAAAATTAACGTATTACGAAGGTTTAAACATCTGGAATGAGTATAGTTGATGGATTAAAGTGATTTAAATGCAAAATAATCAGAGAACATGTGATTTAAAGTGTAAACACAGATAAATTTAAAATGTCAACGCTCGAAATCGAGTGAAATAATACAAAAAGTAGTTCGCATTCTAAAGCCATTCGAGATAAGCCCATGTGAGATAAGATTTTCCACCACGGCTATTTTTAGTAAAATTTTCGAATTTTCAGCCTAGTTAGTGAGAATATCATATATTGTTATAAAATTACTTGCTAACTTTGTTTACACTCTGACAATATTTAATAACAGGGACAGAAAAGCTAATGACAACTATCAATATCACAAATAATATTGCATCAAGATGTGATCACATGTACAATTCAATTATTAGGCATAACCAATTGGATGCTTTTTTAAGCAACCAATTTGTCTGAGCTAGGTAACAGTTCCTTAAGGCAGATACTGGTTTTATCTCCAGGAGGCCTCCAAAAACGACAGTTTAGTACAACTTTGTCTATATTTGTGACGCAGCAAAGGGTCTTGAAACAGCTTTCTTTTTCAGTTATTTCCAAACATGGGGCATCTGTATCACATTTCGTTTTGTATACTTAATCTTTCACGACACTAAAATCAAACGTTAGGGTAGATATAGTGCATAAGCAGAAACACGAAGTCCCTTTAACAAAATAGAGGCAGTAGTTGGCAGTAGTTTAAATTAATAAAGGCGGACAATTTTGTCTACAGCATAATTCTCTATACCCTTATGGGATAATATTTCATAGAAATAAGTGAGCTTGGCATTTCAAGTCGGGGTTAAGGACCTTGCAGACGCAAAATAAATCAAGAAAAATAGAATAACTAAATTATATCAAATTCAATACTTTTATTAAGGCTTTCAAGCAGTTTAGGGTAAGAAAATTGTCTCCAGTTAACCGCAAGATATTCCTTTATGTTAAGATGGTTCGGATGCTTGCCTATCTCCCCAAAAAATGAAATCATGTGGAACTTGACCGATTTAATACATGTTTTGAAATTAGGATTCTGCTTCTCCTTACACTGTGCTGCAGAAGGTAGCCTCCGTTTTGCCTTTCTGTGACGCTTGTTCATTTTTCAGCAATCCAATCGCTTACACGTGCAATACATGTAAATGTATGAATAAACGTCAACTTGTAACAGGCTACATGAACCTTTGAGTCTAAATGCATAATAAATCGTCTTCAGTTGTTGTTGTTTTCTTTTACTTTTTTTGCAGTAAAAATGACTGTAGTTCATTAGTAGATAGTAGGACGCATCAGGCCAGAAACACATATATACATATATAAATAATACTGACTACTTAAAAAACTGGTTTATTCCTAGCGTCCACAAAATTAGACAATGGCAGTCAGTGCAGACACAGATCAGACGCTGCAATACAGGGTCTACACTGTCTGCAAAAAGGACTTTCTTCTTCCTTTAATAGAATGAAATTGAAAAATTATACTAGAAACCCTTTTAACTGAAAATGGACTCGTCCAATTACTAAGGATGGTATAATTATTGGGCATAAATAGGTTAAAATTGAAAACATGCAAAGAACGCCCATAATTTCATTTTCACGTAGACTTGTCGATTTTCAAAAACCTACACTATCTGATACTAAATATTTTTCAACGTCTATGTCCAAGATGCATAATATATGAACCTGGCATATTTATACATAACGTAAGTTAATAAAACTTTTACAGTTAAACTCCCCATTCCCTTGAGGTCAAACAGTAATGATTTTAAGACGGAAACTTGAGAGAAGACAGCTCGATTTGCTTGTAAATGAAAATAATTTCTTTAAGTCTGACCAGATGACAGTTAGAACCATTTCTTGTGACACAGAATTTATAGCTGAATCAAGTTATATTTGCACCAAACGTACTGATACCGGCATAATGTCTGGAAAATCATTAAAACATGTGTGAGAACTCTCTCAAAGGAACCAGCAAGTAATATCGTTTTCACTATTTGTCATGCAGACGCCATATTTCTTCAACAGACTGTAAACAAATGCGTTGGGTTTCACAAGATATAAGACAATTTGTTGTGTGATAGATTTAATAAGTCCCCATTATATTATTGCTTATATGCTTGTAAGTTTGCAATGACTTGTTTTAGACTTAAAGGTGAAAAGATTTTTTCATACTGACTATTGGAAACTCCAATTACATACGAATAACCTCATTAAATGGGGAATATATTTAAACGGTAGACATAAAAGTGCTATCTAGCTCATAAGTCATTTAGTAAAATATAGGATATATTCACGTGTGACCGCCTAAAAATACTCTCAACATGTAATAATGCAAGGTAAATGAATGACAGACGTTGTTACTTTATTGGTTGTGTATTTTATTTACATTTCGCCAAAATTAACTAGCTTTATATGTCACGCTTTTGCCAACAGCAAATCAAAACCAGACTTTCGGTTGCAAAATAGTTTTGCATCACACATCCTCAAATTGCATTGAAATGGAAAATGAATGTTGCAAGGTTTGAGGATATGCATGACTGACTAAAAAAGAAAAAAAACTGTGACATGAAAACCGCGTGTCTGTGATCTGCCGTGAGACGTTTTGATTTTTGCTGTTGGCTTTGCTCACTAAGTGTAACGACTCGCGTGAGTGCGGCCATTTCCATTTCATGAACACCTCCTACTCAGTAAACTGTACGTATCTGTACCCAAATACGTTCAAAAATCGTGTATCTTCCTTATTTCTGTATGTAATTTAAACGTCCAGTCGCTGTCGTCAATTCCTACCACCTGACCGTACAGAACATTTTAGTATTTCTATGCACATACCTACAAAATTCCATAGATTATTTGGTACAGATGTATTTCTTCAAATATGCACGTTTTTTCATGAATAACAAACAGGGGTAACGGTACTGCGACGACTGTCAGGCTTAGGAATAGATGTTTCAAGAAATTGTTATATATTTCAATATTTCTTTTATAAATAGAATGAATTAACCTTTAGGAAAAAAGTATTATAAGTAAGAAATAGGAAAAGATTAATTAACCTTGTTCTGTACAATACAATATATATCTAGAATCACGCAAAGCTGAAGTCCAATATGGCTTTTTCAGTTTTGTACTTTGATCCATAAATATTTGTCCGCATTATACAGAAACATATCAATGAAGCTTCTATTATTTTTTCCTTTATTAAAAACCCTTGCACTTTTGTGCTACGGATGTTTAAATATTTTGTGAGGTATTTTGTTGCAATCATCAGTGGAACTCGTCGAAGCTGGGGATTATTTAGGATTTTGTGCTATGAATTCGAAACATGAGGTAAATAAAGCAAAGATGATTTATTCTGCAGACGCCTAACATGTACGGCCTACGAACTGAGTTTTGAATAATAAACCACCTTTATTCCTAAATAAGGATTCTGTCTACTTTATACCCGTACATTATCAAAATGAGAGCTTTATCGAAGCAAATAGTCTGGTATGTGATCATAACCCCTGGATAAATATTTCTTCAAATATGTAAGATATGTCTGCAACCACAACTGTGTTAATAATTTCATGCCTATATTCTTTGCAACACTGTATTTCATTTATGGCTAAATTGTGTATAATACGTATGTTATGCTATGTGATGTTATTATCGCCGTTCCTGGACGGCGATATATACAATTAACAAGATTTGAACAGTTTTGCCTGTACACCGCCTGCCTTTAGCCAATCAAAGCAAAGCATTTCATATCACATGATAACAAAATGGACGTCAAAATTCTTCTGCAAGGGATGCGAAATGGACTCGCCCAACCGCCATGTTTGTCGGGTTACTTATTCTTACAACTGAAAAATACCATCATGAATGTACGATCTCAGTACCAGTCTTCAGGCTCGTGTAGGATAAACACAGGATAATCGCAATATTTTATGCTACATGTCATTTTTAACTAGAGAATGCAGTCTAAATAAGAGTATAGTTTGTTTGTTTTTTCCAAAACTTGCACTTAAAGAAACAAATAAATGCTTGCTTCCGGGCGGTTCTAATCAGGATACAAACCCCCCGCAGGGGTTACTTCTCCTGATTAGTACAGTAAAAGTAGCAAAGCGTGACTTAACCGGTGCGAGGAGTTTGATCAGGATTTTCCGTGTTTTATATATGCTTCATTAGGGTTAGGGCGATATCGTATTTTTTATTTAAAATTTATTCTGTTTAAATTGTACATATAATATTCTTATGGTATTGAAGAACTGTATCTAACTTTTGTTAAGTATACATTTTTTAGTAATAAATAAAGTTAAAAAACTACGCAAAAGGTCAATTAATTATGCGTAGACTGGTTTACAACAAAGCAATATTTACAAGGTTTTAATGCAAATTTTAACATGATGTATAAAGATATTGGGATGTTTTTCATTAAGAAGCCAAATCGTCCGCTTTCAAAAATAGTCCAGCTACAATAAAAATTACAATGTATATTTAATTTACTTTGTAATTTCTGTGTGAAAATTATAAAATATAACTTCGCTTTTCAGTACAAAGCATGTTGTAAGATTATCAAATTAATGAATGAAGAACATTTAATACATTCATCTATGGATAAGACGAAATGCATGGCTGAACGGCGATTTCAAGCATTTTTGGAAATGCTAATACTTGTTATCAAGTTATTTTTACAGCTGCTTCGGAGAAATCATCGAAGAGCTTCCATGATTAACTTCATTAAAAGATGCATTATAAGTTGGCAAAACTATAACAATCGGTGGTAAACAACGTTCTTAACACTATTAAATACGCTGCATTTGACTACAAATAAAATAATTTCTGCAACATGCAAGACATATCAAATTTTGCATTCGAAGCAGAAATTCGAAATTTAATGCACATACCTCTTCGTCCGTTGTTTTATACGGATCAATGACCTCTGTCTGTTTTTCAACAGTCTCCCATTCAGCGTCAGCCAAAAACCTGAAAATTACAGATCTTGCTCTATCATTATCATTTCGCCAAATTGGAACAGTGTCTAACAATAATGGTTGTTCGGAAGAGTTCTTGTTCAATTTAAATTCAGATATTTAAAGCAATCGGACGAATTTCATTAAGTTGTCTTTTTTAAAATTTTTGTCGCCATTTCCACAGTAACATAGGTTACATGTGGTCTGGCTAATGAACTATTCTAACTTCTCTTATTTCAATGTCTATGCCTTTAGTCTATCTAAACTGTTCTTATTAGGACTTGGCAGAATTTGATCAAGGTCATTGTTCTAGTTTCAGGACTAGTTTTAGGACTACCAACAGACAAGTATGTTTATGTTTAAAAAGAGGTCGCCAACATATATCACAGCATTAAACATATCTAACAAATTCATTATCAACGTCATCATCATTATCAACAGCCGTACAGCAACAGCAGCAGCAGCAACAACAACAGAAGTAGCAGCAGATACAACAACAAGTACCTGTCAGTTTTCAGCATGTTTAACGTTTTCTCTCTGAGGTCCTGAAGGTGTCTCAATGCATTTGCCATGGCCATACGCTTAGCAGGAGACAAATCACTCATTCCTGGATAAACACAAGAGAAAAACTGTCGTTTAAGATATTAACAATTTGTGACATTATGCACGTATGCCAAATGTTCTTGCCGTTATTCTGTTATGAAGTTAATAACCTGATCGATTTCATCGAAATGTAGATACATTTCTAATACAAAAAATCTCTTTAACTACTAACTTACTATTGAATTATATGGCAAAGCTGAAAAAAATTACTGATCATCAAATCAGCTTCTTAAAATAGTTTTTGTACCTAAGTAATGAACTTTCATCGTATATCCCCAAAAAAACACGTTTATTAGTCAATCGTAACAACTCGGCCTTTTCCGACAACTTCGTATAAAGACCTCATATGTAAGTGTATGAATACACCAAATGGTAATTCGTCCCGGCTTTATTAAAAATATAAACAAACATGGCAGAATTCAAGCAGTGTTTGTCTCATGCATTAGAAAAAATGAAAATAAATTTTGATTTAAAGCATGAAAAGGCTTTAAGAAATGTTTTCAATTTAGCAGACACCATTTGTATTATAAAATAGTCCAATATGGCGCTTACCATATTATTTCCGACGTGAATTATTCAAGTCCCCCGAGGTGTTCCAATTGGTTTATTAGTATGATTAGTGGTCCCTAAAACTCGGTTATTTTTTATGATAGGGTAACTGATAATGCTAGATCGTAAATACAGAATCATTACATCATCTTATGTTTGTAACATAAGATTTGTATCCATCAATCATGTTCTATACCGAGGCTAGACTTCCAATTTCCGGAACACGAGATAAAATGACCAGACAATTAATGTCCTTTACTTATCGGATATGAATCACCTATGTCTATACAAAAAAAAACATAACCAAAACATCATTTACTTGTTTTTTGCAGTGCATTCTGACAGAAAAGCAAATAAAACATTTCAAGACCAAACTCTTTCAGCGATAAAATGATCGGAAAAGTGCATGTTGTTAGGCCCGCTATCGTTAAGTTCAAAAAGAATTAGAGACATCCTCTGGCTTAAGCCTAGCTGTGTAAGAGTTAGTTATTATTACTTTCAATCTGACTAAAGTTCACGATCTTTACAAAGGTTATGAGTTCTTTGGCTTCCAAAAACGTGAAAGCAAGGGGCTGATTTGTTGATGAGAACCTCGCCTTCACGGAACTTGCTTTGGCCTCCGTCAGATTCTGTTAGAGTACCGATTTAAAGGAAGTATCATTTTATTCAAACTGAAAGTAATTCTTAAGCTGTCTCTTTTCAAGCCCATATATCCACTGATTTAAATGATAATAACACAAACCCTTATTCTGATATTTATAAACTGTATGACATCTTGTAAAACAAATTTGATATCCTATCAGATTTTTTTTCGACAGGCAATTGCAGCCCTTGAAATAGCCAATAACGTTTGACTTTGATTAATTCTCCGTCAATATATTGCTTGTTAAACAAAGAGATATGGCGTATACAATACATGACACATCCACTTCTTTGTTTTCTATTTAAGACCAGTTTACTTGAAATACAGTACTGAAATATACACAATAATGCAAGCATTAGGCACGTATGTTTAGCAGAGGAACTTAAAATCTATCCTATTCAGCAATGTCTTATTATCAAAGAGATGTGTAAAATCAATTACTTGTACGTGCGACCTTTTGTTGAATAAAATGTTTAAACTAAATATATAACAAACGTGTTCTATCCACTTTGTTGTAAACGCACTGATCCAATAGTAAAACACAAATTGTTTATTGCTCCAACAAAAAAAAAAAAAAATCAGCCTCCCTTACACCTCATTTAACTTATCCCTTGGGGAAACAAGAAAGTAAACAAGCAGAGATGTTTTCATAACTAAATCTCCTCAGTTCATTTGACAATTCAATCTCTCTTCACCAGAAACATTCGGGAGAAATAAGTGTGTCGTCTTGTTTTCAGAGCAACTGCCAAGATAGGAGTTAGGACTCTGATTTTGTTGCATCTCATACAAAAAACACGTGTTTAAATATAATGGGCTTGATTTAAAGAAGCATACCCTAACATAAAGAGTATTCTGTATCATGTAAATATTAATCAATTTCAATGAATTATTACCCTTTGTCAAGGTGTAAGTAACAACTCTATGTACAGCAGATAAACAGAAAACATTATCATTAGTTCTATTAGAGTTATTGATGCACCATTCTTCGATGGGTAGCCGTAATTACGACTGAACGCTTCCTGTGTGTCTTTAAAAAATAACATAGAAATGCATCATACCATCCGTTAATTGTAGGATACATGTATTTCCTTTTGAATAATTGAAAGCAAGTAAAATGAATATATAAAAGTTCCACATCTCTGTTTGTGCTGTGCAATAGTTTATTTGAACAGCAGTAGAGCGTTTGAAGATATGACGAGTTGTGTTTGGTAATTCCTGTACGTATCAAGACTTAAGCACACACCCATATTAAATCTGAACAGCAGTGGACTAGAATATGAAATGCTAATTTTCTTTGTGTTATTTCAAGTTTCAAACCCAAATTGTGACTGCAGTAACACGTGAAAAATGATAAATAGCGCAGGCAAAACACTGTTATCTGGATTATAGCCGAGTGAGAGAAATATAAAGGTTTGAACCCAGCTTGTCATTTCACTGCAACTCGAAGAGGCTACCGTCATTGCAATTACGTTATATACGACTCTAAAACGTTTTCGGTCAGACATATGCACATTAATATACATAAATCTACATACATTTCATAACTTGCAGTGGAGTTCTTCATAATATTTATGTTCAATGTGTTTATACACGACATCTGTATCCTTTCTGACTTTTTCAGTAAAATTGTTTAAGAAAGCAAAGTAAAAGTATGTTTTTTTTTCAGTTTATCTTCTACTTGAGATAACTCAATGCTATTCATTTCTCGTTTCATTTGAAGCATATTTCACAATTAGAACCTTCTTCTTCGTTATCTTGTCTGCTGTGATGTAAATGCAAATGTCTAGACTTTGTACATACCTAGAACTTCAAGCAAGCCATGTATAGTTGTAGCATTTACCAGCAAGGTCAGGAATACGACACCAGACACATGAATTAGTACCTGAAATAGTAACAAGATGTCTTTGTCTATTAGAAGGGAAAAGAAGAATAATATTGTCTAGGTCAAAGGCACAATATTATATATATTCTTCATGATAACAGAAAAAACTACAAATAGCTACATTTCCTGTTTGGTATTTAATTCTTTTATAATTATATTGAAAAATGGAAAATTAGGGTAATAACAAGAAACACATTAGTTCATGTGAACTGCTTGAAACGTATCACTTTTTACGAGCTGCCGGCGCAGTAGACATATTATCTTTGTACGTGGCAGGAACAAATGTTATTTTTTAGAGAATAATTGTCTAGGTTACGCTCAAACGGGTAATAAAAATATAATTCGCCACAAGACGGCTTAAGACAGGCTTGTGAGGGCTTACGGAAAGATTTAGCTCAGTCGATACCTCAGTGTTTAAAATACTGACAACTTAGGGTATACACTGGTAGACGATGAGGAGAACCGAAGTGAGTTTAGTAAATTAATGTTAAAGTATTTTTCTAAACTAACTCAAGTTAGTCTACTATTTCAGCGTGCCTATGATCATATTTTCTCATGAGCGCCTCACACAAATATCATCTGAAATCCCCTATGGATGTCGCCTCTGAAGAAATTCGGAAACAAAATCTAATTTCTGTGTTTGAAAACTAAAAATGCAAGCTTTATTCTCACTGTGAAACACAAAGGAAATACAAGTCCCCTCAGGTTGAATCAAGCATAAAAAATAAGATTATGCATCACGAGCCTCACAAAAATTATAAGGTTTTCTTTTATCCCTTTGTTGCATCACTGGAAAAAAAATGATCTAGAAAATAGATTTTGTAAGCTACTTCGTTTTCTCACGTGACCATAGCACTGTGTTGTCAGCAGCTGACCGATTTTATACATTTCGGTAAAGATTTCATGTATAAGATGTCTAAAAATCATCTATATTTGAGAAAGTGTCACCAATGTCGTATAGTAACAGCTCCATTGAAGTTAGTTTTGCAAACAGTTCTGAATGTTCATCAAATTTTAAAGTCGTAAAATGGACAAAATCTCCAACATTAAACCAATGACTCTTTTCATGACAGGAAAGCTTTAATAAAATTCCAATAACTTTATCTGAAGAGGTATACCTGTAGAGATATTACGATCAATTTTTGAAATCACAGTTTTATATTTTACCCATATCTCAAATATTAATGAGTTGAAAGGTTATCTATGAAAGTTCAAAGTAAACCGATCTTTGACTTTCAAATTGAAATTGCCCATAGAATTTGTTCTGTACAATATGCACACAAAAAATAGAAATCGGCACTGGCAACCTGTTTTCAAAATATTATTTGATGCAAATACATAATTTTGGAATTTTACAACAAATTGTTGTTTTGTGAGAAAAGTCGGTTATTATTACTCAACAGTGTGATGCGTCGCGTGCGTTACATCAGGCAAACCTGTAATAGCGCAGACAAAAAGCGCCTGTAGTAATGGTATTTGCCAGGATTCATCAGATTTTGTTTAGATTTTAAGAAAAAAGTCGATGCACTGTGAAACATTAGACTTTGCTAAGCTCCCAAAAGAATCTAGCTTATCATTTAAAAATGGATACAAGGCACTTCGTTATTTCGCACGCAAGCTACGTATGCTAGAAAATGTCAATCAAGTCAATATAAAGGCAATTTTAAAAATGCTTTGTCTCTGAAAACTTAGTTTGAAACAAACACTGGCGTTAAGCTGCTGCAAAATGCTTTAATCTTTAACAAAATATTTCATTTTAAAAAACACCCTGAAAATTTCTAGTTGATTCTTCCTTTACCTACTGAACCAACAAATCGCAGTGGCATTTTAGCCTTTTCACTTTCACCCTCAAATATAATGCCTTCGTCTTGTTTTGAAAACTGCGTTGTTATTTCTTTTACCAAACCATAAATGTTATCAAAATGTTTCAATCCTTTTTTTCACTGTCTGTAGAATATTTGTGTTAATTATGTTTTTTTAACTCAATTATTCTACCCATTCGCTATATAAGTTGCAATAACGATAAAACGCGGACAAAAATAATTGTGCAAGAATCTTTTGGGATGCATGAACTGTCTAACATCTCCCAGTTCAAAGACTTGTGCGTATATATAAGTGGATAGCGAAAGCGTTCTTAGTGGCTAAATGCCTCTAGGAAAAGTATTTGAATATTTTTGTTCTAAATATTGTCAATTATTTTATTTTGTAGAGAATAAGTTAATAACATACCTATATTTAAGAGTATGTCTCTTTAAGTGAATAAAATAAGAGTGAACAATCTATTATCCCCGCAACAGAACCATTTAGTTTGAAAAAATATAGCTTTACAATTTACCAGAATCCAAAATGAATAAGAGAGAAATATTTTATCAACGTTCTTGGGGTTAAATAAGGCCCTGCGTATATCTCTATTTCGTTTTCATATCTTTTTGAATAATTTCTTGCAGTAGCTGCCACAGACGTTAGACGTTTTTCAACAAATTTAATACAATTTTCCACGAGTTTACAAAGGGAAATTATTATCTTAAGAAAGATTTAAATGATTAGCTGACTGCCTTATGACTACTTTTATACTTCTTTATTTAAACAGTACAGAGCTTTAACTGAACCTTGAAAAACTTCTAACCTAAGTATAAAAAAAACCATTGCAATTATCAAAATGTATAAGTTTATTCACACTCTGCATTTTATTGATTACATAAATGTAAACTATGGAAATAGTCCTGTCCTTAAAGACGTTTTGTGTCTCCATTTCAGAAAAATGTTAATAAGCGAACCTCTGGTGAGTATCAGGTTCTTTCTATAAAAAACAAATAGGTTTCACCATAGCTTTTATTTATATATGATAACAGACATTGAACACGGTAAGGGTATTTGATATCAGTTTAAGGAAATAACAGTTAATATGAACAAGTTTTCGAAGAAAGAAGAAAATGCGCATTGTAACATTTGCCTTTTTTTTTAAACGCGCATATTGTTCAGAAAAAACAAAAGGTTATTTTACTTATGAAAATACATTAGATATGTAACAGAATGATTTTTGATAAGAAAATAACATCAATTTCGTTTAAGGATTCGTTGGATCAGACTCATTATCTACGACAAGGATAAGGAATAAAATCGGCAAAAAGACATTTAAATTATAGTTCTTTAGGCAGTTGTGCCAATCCACTTAACTTAAAAGGAGAATATCACTGCGTTTGCGTGATTTTGTATGCATAAAATGCATATTTGTATGCAAGGAAGTCAAATTGAATAGTGAAATTCTTTGACAGCTGATGTTCAAAGTATGCTTTTGAAATGGGAAAAGGCAAAGGGATTTGAATAGATTCTGAAAATGACACAGTATTATCTATCTGACTTAGACATCAAAATATGTTCGAAGTTTTTATTTACTGAAATAAAGATGAACTTATTCTCATCTCGGAATAACACAGAATGGCATAAGGGAATAATTCTAACAACGTTACTGGAAGTAATGGAACATATAAAATAAAGAAGTAAATAAAAAAAGTGCAAACAAAGTGTTTTTCTCCAACAGACAACAGAAATATCTTAAGACAAAATTGGAATTCATGTGTGATCTTCTTTGTATAATGTCGTTAGTATGACAATCTGACACGATCTCAGAGCGCTGAAAAAGATTTGATTTTAAGGATAGTGGGCGGTATGAAGAAAAGCGACTAAAGGGAACCAATAAGATTTATTTCCAAAATAGTTCAAATATATTTTGAGTAACATTTATCAAATGAAGTAAATGAAAATACTGAAGAAACTCTACCTAAAACCGGTGAACAAACATCTGTAAAGATTAGGGAAACGGAATCTAAAAATGTTATCATTCACAACAATAATCGGCAGCCTCACAATTAATGCAAGGATGTTTTTTTCAAAAACATTGAAAAGCAAGCTATACACAATGAGCGGTCTCCCTTTTCAGTCACCAATTTGACAGAAATTGACTTTAGGTTTCTGTTATGTACCACAAAATCCACAGAAAAGTGGAACAACATACGGCCTTGAAATGATGGCAACGTACTTTTATTCCTCTGATACATCAACTTCTACCATAAAAACATCGTCACTAACTTCGAACATGCATTGACTCGTCAAAATAGCATTGTTCTGAAAGCATATAGCTTTGAAGTTGATTGTAATTGAACAAATTCAGATAGGTGAAAACAGACTGAAGTCGTTCTTTAGAAAGGCAATCAAATTAGCTCTTCAGTAAAATCCACTTCAGCAGTGTTGTCGTTTTAAAGGGACATAACCCTATCTACAATCAACTGATAATATATCGTATATCTATCGCTATAAAATGAAAAATAATTGAAAATTAAAAGAATATATCTTCATTTCTCTTTCTTTTAGTGTTCATTTGAAATAAATGACTCTCCACTCAAAAACGGTACAAGAACAATTCTCTAAATAAAGAGAAATGGTTAACGCATCAAGGTGACATATTTTTCAATCTGTTGGAAAGTGTGTATAGAGCAACATACTGACACTGATTTAAGTGGAGAACTAAGAGAGATGTCAGCTTTCTGACAGTCAGAAATATGTGTAAAACTTTTTCCTGAACGAAACTACAATAAAACAATAGGTAAAATGTTGTGAGCCCAACTGGGAAAAAAAGAGTATTTGAATGAATGAAAATCATCATGATTATCACTAGCACTTAAAACTACGAAGTCTTAAAAGTTTCTGTCAAAGTCTTAAAGTTTCTGTCGATATTCAGCAGAATTGGAAAGAACAGCCCGAATTAGTATGTTCACGGTGAATGTAAAAAAAAATAATTTACTAGTGTTACTGAAAATGTCAGTTTCAGAATATTTCTTATTTTCTTTAAGATAATCCATTACAAGACCATGTTAATCATTTAATGAACTTTATTTCTACAGCAATGTCTATAACAAAGTTGAAGGTCACAAGGTCAAAGCTTTTGATAAGTTGGCTTATTTCGCTGTTCTAACCCTCTAAAATTCTTCTCACATAACTGATATACATTTTTGATTAAATTTATTTATATTCCTCACTTGATACACCAACTTTCTTATCAGCATATACATTCATTTTGTAATAAATCAGATAAACATGTACCTTCACCCACTTTGGATAACCCCCTAAGTTGCCTGTTTTACTTAGAACTTTTGACAGAAACCTTGACATCGGGTAATAATTCATTCAATGGTGTTCATGTTAAATGACTTTAATGAAAAATGGAATACTCGTTTTAGTGCACGAGTCTTTAAATCAAGTCATTGCAGGCTCTCGCCTCTATTCGTATTTTAAAAAGGTCAGTTTGACAGAACATCTCAGGTTGTCATATATTATTTTCACTGATTTAAGTTGTGTTTTTTATCACTTTGAAGACATTTGAAAGTAGTAACTCTTTCCTCAATTAAGTGCATAACTTAATTTTTGAGTTGTCATTATTTTTGTAATTACAGTTTGAGGGCAAACGCTAAGCTCAAACGAATTAACAAACACAAACTCTTTCTAGAAGATCAATGCTTTTTACTGAGCTGCTTCGAATAAAGATTAAACATCAAAGGAAGTTGTCAGGATGTGTAGTTTTATTAATCTTTTACTCTTTCGTAGGTGATTTCTACCTCCAGTTGCAAAGGACTTTAGACGTGAATAGAACATTTAGTAACTGTCTAGAATAAACTGAAAGAAAATTGTAGCGATCAAATACAAATGTTATCTCGTACACTAGTTGTGTCTTCCGAAACAAAGGCTTTTTTGAGAATTTAGATAAACAACATAACCCTATAATATGGCTAAAACTGCGCAGTAAATTGTTTGTCCCTTTTATCGTTCATTTGTTTAGGTGTCTTTAAATGCAAGTAACTGTTAACAGTCTGTCACACATTTTAATAAAGTTTGTGTAAAATGTCCGATCATACCTTGTAGTTATTTGAGTTACTGGCTAGTGGACACGCTCTGGCTGTAAGTGTCTGTGGCAATGCTTACAAAGTTTTTCATGTTTAGGCTGCGCTTAAGCGGCTTATCAAAACTACAGCTTCATGACAAGAGAACTTAAATGGCTTCTGAAGCATGGGAGATTGCCTAACAGTTGTTTGAACCAACAGAGAGGAGTGCAAGACCTTTTTACTTAGAAGTTAAGTCATCGGTTTCACAGTAATAACATCTTATGTAATAAAAAAGTAACTTAGGGGAGATCTATTTTCCGTTTGAAGTTCAAATGTTATTCTGAGAACTTTAAATTAAGATGAAGCATCAGAAGATGTTTTCAAAGGCTTTGCATATATCTTCAATTACTTTTGCCCAATTTCATGATCGATTTCTGCCACTAATGGTCGTTTAGAACTCATAGTTTAACCATTATATACTGATTTTTTTTTCGAACGGTAACCAAGTGTTATAAAAAAAACGGGAAACGGTCTGAAAGAATATTTTACGATCAAACATGACGTGCTGTATATTAATACACGTTTTGTTTTTATTTCAAAAGAAACTCAACTTTCTGAGAATCTAGGTAATCACCAGGTTCTTTAAAATGGCCAACTTATTAAGATCGACTGGAAACAAGTTCTTGCATTTCATATTAAAAGAGCTCGAAAACTGCTTTCTTCTTTCAAACTAGAAATCGTGCTGAAAGTAAGGACTGCGGAGTGTCACTGAAGGATCCTTCTTCTCGTGGGAATCGAACAAGCGACTTCCGGACGGGAGTCCGGCACTCAACCCCTACGCCACTTGCCCTTACATAAAAAGTGTGTTACATGCTCTTCAAAATTTGACTTCTAACGTAATTTCTCGAACGTCAGTATCTTTCACAGATATCTAAAACAGCAAGTCATCTCTTTTGGGCTTTTCATCACGTTCAGATGAATGATTGTCAGTGTATTGTTTGCTTTAAAAATTCACTATTTAAGAATTGTCATGCATTTGTTTAAAATGACAAAACAAAGAACAATAATAATAATAATAATGATAATTATAATATTATTATTTATAATCATAATATTAAAAACAAAACAAAAGAATTTTTTGGTAATAAGTGTATGCCTGCTTTTTTAAATTAACCTTTTTCAAAGTCTAAATAGTCCAAATACTCATTTTGACCTTTTCTTTTAAAATCTGAGAAAATAAACTTGCTATAATGATCAGGATTTCCATAACAATAACAACTGTTATTCTTATGAGGGTAAAAGGTTTGTCTATCGCAAGAAAATAAGAGATCAAATTATTACATTTTATTCTATACCAGTCCTAAACGAATTGATTTCCCATGTTTGATCTTAAGTGAATTGATATTTCAGCCCGAGAAAGCTCTGAATGAAAAAAAGGCTTTGCATAATATTGAGGGATTTGCTGAAGCACTTCCATTATCAATGACAGATATAGGCATACAATTGTAATCCCGATAATAATGGAAACTTAAGCTGTCTAGAAGCTTTGTGCTAATGAATTTAAACTGAGGCAGAAATATCCCTGAGTATGCATGCGGTTTTTTTAAAATACAAGAACCTAAAAAGCAATAAAGGGTAATTTCCTGACAACTGCTGTATTATGCTTTTTTTAATGTATTATTTCATTCAGAAGCAGAAAAATCACAGTCTTGAAATAATATAATGCTTGAAACACATTGGAAATGATTGGGGAAAATGATCTGTATGATTAAGAAATCTGCACTGCTGTTTGTCTAGCATTTTTTAACCAAGTCCATTGTTTGTTCTCACTCGACTATATTGTGATGTTTTTGTGACAAAAATAAATGTAAATGGGTTAGCAGCACATTTTGGACCAATGCATCATGATATTTTAAGGAGTAAAACACCTTCGTTAGACTTCAAAATGTAAAAACCGACAAGATAAACGAATAAGGAGACAGCAACATACCCTGTTCCCAATGCTTTCCTGGTCGATCCTGTCGTGATGAGCGACCTGCAAGGCAAGAGCAAGTCCAACGGCCCCTCTTAGACCTCCCCAGGTCATCACTGTCCCTTCTCTCCAAGACATGCCGTAACCAGTATGTCTCAAAACAGGACTGAACAAGGCTATCACAAAACCTCTGAAAACAAGAAATCCCACTATAATGTCGTCATATCCCCAGAATAAAAGTGCATCTGTTCCTAAATGGTACAAACATCATAATACTGTCCACTTACAGAAATAATAATACAGCTCTATGAGAATTTATGCATTTTCGAAATCAGAGGAATCCATACATAATTCATAAAATGTGAGTTTGTATCATTTTATATTGCTTTGGCGTCAGAATGAAATTCATTACGGTAAATCAAATCACTCTGTTTAGCAGTAAGATTGTTGAGAAAATTATTTCTCTAGCATTCCAAGAAGAAGAAGAAAAAAGAGAGTGTGGAATTGTATACCACATGTACATGGTACTAGGGACTGGCCAATGACCGTTCCGTTTTCACTTGATAACAAAACTCAAAACTGGCATTTTTCATCCACTCAAGTAAAAATGCGGTAAAACACGAAACCTTATTTATGCTTTCGCCGAACATAACGTTTAAATTCAACCGTTCCAAAGATTGTTTTTATACTTGCCGTATAACAAAGCATCCGAAATATAACGAAAACATGTAGAACCAATCAATTCCGTGAATTTCAAAGATTGCTTTCTCGGATATTACGATGCCGACAATTATAAATATCAAGGTGTTGGCAAGGTAAGCAAGAGTCTCCCAAAATCTGAAATACATGTAAAGACTATTTAAACAACAAAATATAATGAAAAAAGAACACACTTGTTACTTTTAAATTTACTTAAACAGCTCAAAAATACTATAGTTTAAAAGCTGACCAGCATAATAATATTTTTACCACTTCATTAATAGGTACAAATGTATAAATGTGAAGACAAAACACGGAACAATAGCTAACCGTACCGGAAATGACGAAAGCGTAATACATGAGTTACGAAATTCTATGTGATTGAAGCTAAAAACTGATTAGAACTAGTTTTGCTGGAAAAAGAATATACAAAAAAAACTTTAACCTCAAATAAAAAAACTATCAAAGAACACCGAAACGTATTTGAAAAAGAAATTTAAGAAACAACTCCATACAAATACTATACACGTATAAATACTAAGAATCCAAAACGTGCTAGATAAAGGGAACTAATTTTTTTTCATGCATAAATAGTATGAATAAAATTCTTATGAAAACAGAAGGAAAATTTCAAGACACTTCTTGAGCTTGGTGAGTCTATTACGCTGTTAAAGTAATGGGCTTCATATTTAGGTCAATGTCGCAATACATGTGATATCATAGCCTTTTGATACTCTTAGTCAATGTCGCAATACATAAGATATCATAGCCTTTTGATACTCTTGGTCAATGTCGCAATACATTCGATATCATAGCCTTTTGATAATCTTAGTCAATGTCGCAATACATTCGATACCATAGCCTTTTGATACGCTAAAAAAAGGAAATTTGTTATTACTCGCAAAGTAAGGAAAATAAGCTTGATCAAGTCATCTAGTTTTGTGGTAAAAGATAAAAACTGAAGAAGACAGACAGAGTGAGCACGACATATTAAACTGTCTTACTCGTTCAAATACTTCTCTTTATCACGCCGCTAACAGCTTTTCCTTTGCAGTTGTTTGCAATCTCATTTTAAGGCTTTAAAAGTTTAGATAAGCTCTTCAATGTCTTTATGAGAAAGAATGCAATTATCTCTTCAGCAGTGCAAAATCAAAGGAATTTAAAGGACTTCTGCCGACTGCTTAGATAATATAGAAACATTTAAATATTTGAGTAAAGTATTTCTGAAAGTTCTTTTCAAAAATATCTTTATTTATGGGGATAAAGCTATCTCTGAAAATGAGATCTATAACTGTTAACCATGAGGTCTAAAGAGCCAATGAATTTATTGTCAATCTTTTCTAAAGAACAAAATTATTTGAAGAGGTAAGACACAATTTAAACAAGGATATCGTTGGCAACGACTGAAAGCAACATGTCTGTTCCAATAGTATCATTCCAAGTACACATTTAAATGTCTGTGAAAGATTATATACGAATAGACCTGCAATAGTGTAAAGGATGAACAAAAACATCAAAATATACTTTTGACTATCACTAAAAGGATAAACCCAGTTTGATATGACAATATCTTGTTCTGCTAGTAATGTTAAATTAAAAAAAAAAACATGCTCGTAGGAATTTCTTTTTTCTGAGTGAAAATCAATGACAGTAGGGAAATCGTTATTGCATTTTTTTCCTGTAAGGGCTTACTTACACGCATGAAGACACTAGAACAAGCGTTTCGTCAAACGTAGCGTGACTATTGACAGCTTGTAAAATAAACATTTCCAGAAACATGATCATAAAAGCAATAAAAGGTCATACTATTTATGGCAGTCTTCATTTTAAGATACACGCTTAACTATCAACCTTAATATTTAGGTGGTTTCGATTAAACACAGTAAAAAAGGAGATCATGTTTTTATTTGATGAAAAGATTTTAATTTATACAGGTCTGGATAATGTCAAAGCAAAAAGGCAAGTAATAGACAATAGTATCTTTGAATAGTTTAAGTCCGATGCTGATGATATAGACAAATATCTTGATAAATATCAAGGCAGTATGTAAATGTCATACGTTGACTTGAATCCTCGCATCTGATATGTCGTGAAATGTCGCGACAATGTAGGAAATGTAGGAACATAATGTTACATTAAACAAATTAAAATTTGTTATTCATCAACAATGATTTCTCAGCTTAAAATTACAGGTCTACAAACAGCAACCATTAGCAGCAAAACATAAAGCATTCTGAACTCCATCTTTTATATACAGATGAAGGCAGACATTATTTTTAAGCCTTTAATTTGCTCTTCTAAATTTCCATCAGTAAAAGTGTACAGAAGTTCTTCAGTTACAAAATGAGCTCTAAAGATAGCATCCATTTGCACCACCGCATATAACACTCATGGGATGCAATTTGCATTTTTTTTAAAGACAAAGTTATGCATTAGTGGTTACAGAGAATCCAAAACAACGAAGCATCATAAGGTGGACCATATCATATGCAATTATCTGTGATGACACTGATATGGACAAGTAAAAGCGCTATTCGAAAACAAATAATTAAATTCATTGGACATTAACACTTAAGCAATTAAAAAATGCAAATTTACAAAAGTGACCTGAACATATATTCAACAGTCAGATTTTTATCGAGCGTAAATCAAAAATAATTTCTAAAAGTGTTACTGTAAATGCAAAACTAAAAGTTATTTTGAATTACTTGTACCAACTGTTAAGAGCTATATAAAATATTGTTTTATCATATTTCTAACTATATATTTATCAAGGTTACAAGATGTGGGCGTAAAAAATGATAGACGTTTCTCAACCCCTAATTCGTAATTTTGAAAATGATATACATCGGTTTCAAGTTAAAACAAAAAAGCATGGAAAAGAAAACATGAAGAACGACATGACTATACTGGACTGAATAGATAAGCATCAGACCACAGTTATATCCAGTCTACTTGTCACTTCTTCAAGATGTATTTTCATTTTCGATAGGCATTACACAAGGACACTGCTTATTAACTTGTTTCGTTAAGGGATTCCTTATTTTTTTCTAAAGTATAAATCGATTGTTTAAACGTGTCATCATTAATAGTTCAAGATTTTCAGAACTGTAAAGCTCAGGCAAATTGGTTAATCATGATAATCCCCGAAAGTCTTAAAGCATATATCCATGTAACAGCATCGTTCTATAATTAATTGCTATGCATATTAACATAAAGAATATTTTGGAAACAGTGATGATTTAAACCTGCTGCAGTCACTGAAACTCCGCTAGAACATTCTGACGTATTTCTTATTTCGATGGGGTTTTCCTAATTTTCACTATAAAACTACGTTTAAAGTGAAATTCAAAGATAACATATTGTTTTGGGGGGCATCCAGTTTTACATTTCTGATAGTGACTATCAGCGTACCATTAATTAATATACTGTCTACAGAACATTCTGACGTATTTGTGATTTCGACGGGGTTTTCCTAATTTTCGCTATAAAAGTACATATCAAGTGCAATTCAAAGATAACATTGTTTTTTGGGGGGAAAACCAGTTTTACATTTCTGATAGTGACTATCAGCGTACCATTAACATACTGTCTACAGAACAACACTGGGGTTGCAAAAACAAAGTATAAACTAAATTGCAACACTTGGTTCCAGATTTTTCAAGAATTCCAAGTTTGTTTAAAGCTTACATTTTGCGTTTGAGCAGAAAAAACCCAGTAATTGCACAATTAACCACCCTTTTGTTTTGCTTCTGTCGTCAATTTATGTCCCAGTCTTTCTACTTTTTTTCAAAATTAACAATATTATTTGATGACTTCATTCAGACTAATAAGTATATTTCTAATACTTCCATTTGTTTGATTATAGAACAGATACGATAAATCATACCAAATGTACAGAAATGAATTTCACAGACAAACGTAAGTTGTTGCCAAATACAATGAATGAATTATCGTTCATCATAAGTTAATATGACAACGCTTCCATAAGATTTAACATAAATGGCAAAATCATTACGAAGTAAATGCATTCTTCATATTGTTTTGAAATATCTAACACGTTTTTCGTTAAAGTGTCTAAATTACCAAATAAATACAGTTTTTCTTTGAAATTCAGTTAAGGTATACATTTGATGCAGTGATCAACCTTAAACCTAAAATCACCAAGCTTAGACTATGAATAAACTGACATAACGCTTTAAAATGAAAACCAGATTTTATCAGTGCTGTTTGTTTAATATTCATGCTTATACACCAATGATAAGAGCGACAGACATAAAATAACTTGTCTTGAAACAACATCCGTTTCTGAGCCTGTATAACACGCTTAACAGCCTGCATCTTTTTATCGAACTTCCGAGTATTCGAGGAATAAAGCTTTCCATCAGATGTACTTTCTGGTTCAATAATTATTTCCCGAGACCGCTGTCAAGTTTGCTTCTTCCAGCCAATATAAATATTTAACGCCAAGCACTTGTGAATTATCTGAAAATTCACTGACATTTCAACATCGTTCCACCATAAGACTTTTAACCGAAATCATTTCCTTCTTTTAGAAAAAGTTTGGCAAATAAGATATTAAGGTTGATATGGCGTCTTGATAGTTCTGAAATTGGATTACTACAGCTATATCACAGGATGACAGATATTCACGAACACGCCAAGCTTCAAAGACGAACAAATTGGAAAGCACAAAGTACATTTAGTGGTATTAAGAGGTATCAGGGAATTTAAGAGACTTAAGGTTATAGCAAGAGCTGAAAGAATGACACTATCGCCACCCTCAGGCGCATCAAAAATCTGCAAAACAACTTGATGCAGATTTATCTACAAATAAAACTGAACTATGTTTAAAATTCCTGCATTCTTTCATTCTCGAGTAACGATTGACATGTAGCTGATGCTCCATGCAAAATATCTATATTCTAGAACTTGTATATTTAGACAATGAGACTTTTAAAAGTTTTCCGTATGTAAAATCAAATGACCCACGGGGCTGAGCCAATTTGACCCCAGAGACATAATTTGATAGAGGTCCACTAGACAATGCTACACACCAAATCTTAAGGCTCGGGGTCTAGCATTTTTTGACAATAAGATTTTTAAAATTTCCTTACCTGTTGCCATAGCAACCAGAGTTCTGCTTGGAATTAAATTCTTTGTAAAGTTTTAGAAGAACTTCATCCAAGGAATATGCCAGGCAAGTTTCATCGAAATAGACTTGGCGTTAAAAGAGGAGAAGACGTTTAAGTCAAACTGTTGACGGCGCACGACGCACGCCGACGGACGCCGGACAATCAATGATCACAAAAGCTCACCCTTCGTGCTAAGGTGAGCTAAAAAAGAAATACCTATATGTAAAATGCGTTTAAAAAGCAGACGTTCCCGATAAAAAAAAGCAGTATTTAATGTGACATTTGATAAAAAATTCTACAAATGTGTTTATGTAAAACGCCTTAGAGTGGAAGAAAAAATTATTTCAAAGTCCAGTCCCCCACTGTTTAGAAGCAGCGAGATATTGTTTCCAAACATTCTGTGATCAAGTGCGAAGATGATTAATTGTAACATACTTTTATTCCTCTGACACTTCAAGGCTTGTCCGCTGGAAATTGCGTAACAGGCAGTTGTAAAGAATAGATAAATAACGTATTGGCACTAGCCCATCTATATGAGTCCAATTCACTAATGCATAAAACCCGATTATTCTTTTTGAGCTTTCCTAAATCACTTCAATTTGTATTGTTTGGGGAGCATACTTAGTTCTTCAATATTCTTTGTCATATTTCATGTAAATGTTTTGATGTCGCAGGAACATAGCAGTGTAATGTCAATGAGTAAACCTGTCGAGATTTCTTGTCTCTGTGGAAAGGGTTCGACTGAAAATGTGAGAATTATTTTCAAATTCACATGTGCTGATGGCAGTTTTAACATCACCATACACATATTAAGCTGGCAGTATTAAATTATGATAACTCGAAAAAAATACAAGAAAGACGGGAGACGTTGCATGTTTCATAATAGGATTATTGCTAAAGTTGAGAATTATAATAAAAACTTGTTTGAAACAATTTTCATTTGTTTCCTTACAAACTTTTTCTGCATGAAATGAATTATCAACGTGAATTTATTAAATCTTGTTCAGTTCCTGTTAACAAGAGGACAGACATTGTTGACTAGGCAATAAGCGTGATCTCTACTTAAGCGCTGAAGGAGGTAATATTATTATTTCACTTAACAACATTTAAGCGTTGGCATACAGCCAAAATAGATATTATATTGTTTGGGGCTGACGATAAGACAGGGAAATTAAAAATGATCGACCTAGATATAACGTATACGAATTTTTATATTTCTTAGTGGAAATATCTGAAAACAAATATAGTAACGACTAGCATCTAAAACTCTATCTTATTTTATCACTGACAACATGATACTTCATTAATCCTTGTCATCTTTTTATTTACGTGTTTAGTTTTTGTATCTTAAGATTCTTAGTTTAACAATCACTGAAAAGATAAATCCAGTTTGATATGACAAGCTAAAAATGATGTTAATTTAAAAAAAACAGCATGCTCGTAGGAATCTGTTTTTGTGAGTGAAAACAAATTATAGTAGAGAAACCGTCATTGTATTTTTTTCTGTAAGAGCCTACTAACGCGCATGAAGACTCAACGACAAGCGTTTCTTTTTTCTACAATGATACAACGTAATTGACATAGGCGTGACTATTGACACGCTGGAAATATTGCCGGAAACATGGTCATAAAAGCGATAAAAGGTCACGCTTTTTTATGACCGTCTTCATTTTAAAATACACGCTTTACTATCAACCTAAATATTTAAGTGGTTTAGATTAAAGAAGGTAAAAAAGTATATCATTTTTATATAGGAGATTTTAATCTTATTCAGCTCTGAATAAGAAGTCAAAGCAAAAAGCCAAGTAATAGACAATATTATCTTTGAATAGCTTAAGTCTTGATAAATATCAAGTCAGTATGTAAAGGTCATACGTTGACTTGATTCTTGTCATTTGCTTTATCGTGATATGTCTTGAAATATGAAAAAAAAAAGACATCAACTGAAGGAGCATAATATTACATTAAACAGATCAAAACTGATATCCATCAACGATTATTTCTCCACTTAAAATTACAGGCCTACAAACAGCAACCATTAGCATCAAAACATAAAGCATACTGAAGCTTCATCTTTAATATATACAGATGAAGGCAGATATTATTTTTATTCCTCTTATTTCAGCTGCTAAATTTTTATCGGTAAAAATGAAAATGAAAAAGATATTCTCCAGTAACAAATAGAGCCTAAAGATAGCATCCATTTGCCCCACTGCATCACTCATGAGATGTAATTTGCATTTTTTAAAGACAAAATTATGCTCTAGTAGTTACAGAGAATCCGAAACAACGAAGCATCATAAGGTGGGCCACATCAAATGAATATTATCTGTGATGATACTGATGTGATCTAGTCAAAAAGCTATAAGAAAACAAATAATTAAATTCATTGGACATTAACACTTAAGATAATGCAAAAATTGACAAATTTACAAAATTGACGTGAATAAATATTCAACAGTCAGATTTTTCTCGAGCGTAAATCAAAATAATTTCTAAAAATGTTACTGTAAATGCAAAACTGAAAACCATTTCAAATTACTTGTACCAAATGTTAAGAGCTATATTAAATATGGTATTGTTAATATTTGTAACTATACATTTATCAAGGTTACACGATGTGGGCATCAAAAAATGAGACATTTCTAAACTCTTATTCGTAGATTTGAAGATGATATACATCGGTTTCAAGTTAAAAAACAGAAGAACGACATGACTATACTGGACTGAACAGATAAGTATTAGACTCTACAATTATATCCAGCCAAATTGTCCATTCTTGAAGATGTAGTTTCTGCTTCGATAGGCATTACACAAGGACACTGCTAATTGACTTCTTTCGTTAATGGATTCCTAAAATATTGCCTAAAGTATAAATAGATAGTTTAAATGTGTCCTCATTAATGGTTTAAGATTTTTATTACTGTAAAGCTAAGGCAAATTGGAAAATTATTGTAATCCTCGAAGGACTTAAAGCGTATATCTAGATGGTTTTAGAAATAATTGTTATGTATTTTGTCACAAAGCATTATTTTGAAATAGTGATGATTTTAACTTGCTGCAGTAACTCAAACTAGAACATTCTGACATATTCCTTATTTCGATGGGGTTTTCCTAATTTTCACAATAAAACTACGTATCAAGTGAAATTCAAAGATAACATATTGTTTTTGGCTGCACCCACTTTTATATTTCTGATCAGTTACCACAAGCGTAACAGAAATACATGTATACTTTCAACAGAACAACCTTGAGGATAAAAAGAAGTATAAAATAAATACCACGCTTGGTTATAGATTTTTCAAGAATTCCCAGTTTGTTTAAAGCATTCATTTTGCGTTTGAGCAGAAAATACCAGTTTGATCCAGGCTTGGGGTAATCGAATACAGTAATTGTAATCACCTGTAACTGATTACTCAAGTACAAGTATTCAAATGTATTTGATTACTGCCGTTTATCTGATTACATTTAATCGAATACAGAGACAAAATTTTGTATTTCATCATGAATATTTTTGATTACTTTCTGACTGCACATGGACATTGGATAGATAATAAATCCATTTATTGCATTTTAACTGCTGGGGCAAAAGATAAAAATATATGCTGCTTTTGCTAGAAATAAGTAATATGCTAATTATATTTTCAACCTCATCTCTTTAAGAAAAAATATTCTTTTACATCATATGGATCACAATGTTGTCTCCTTTGTGTGCTCTTTATAAGGATCGATGATCTATTGTGTCACCTTTCTTAACACATATTGCAGGTTACTTTGCTACAATTGTGAATTTGTACTTCAATAGGTGTGAAGGCCATAATCTTAATAAAAATCAAGTTATAGTGAGACATTGCCCAAGGGAAAATAAAAAATATCAGTTACATGTAATACTGCACTACACCAGTTGTTTAACTGTTAACCTTAAAAGAAATCAGAACCTCTTTTATAAGACCAGAATGATGTTGTCTTTCTGATGAAAACTTTCAAAAATTGATGATGATTAAATGCAATGGAGATGTCTTAATATATATGATTAGAACAGAATGACATTGTGAATCTTCCTTTATAAAATTAGCGACTCAGTGTGTTAGACAAAAACTTGACTGCTTTTACTGAGCCAATATTTTTCCTACAAATAATATTTGTTTCATGTATGTTAAATAAAGTTTCCATTCTGATTTATCTAATATCTTCTCCTAGAAAATTTGTCTTGCAGTTTGAAATAATATTAACCACAAGTAACTGTAATGTAATCAATTACCATCAAAACATAATTAATCCAATGTAATTGTAATCAGGAAATTTCAAAGTAACTGTAATGTAATCAGTTACTAACACAAGTAATCAGCCCCAAGCCTGGTTTGATCACACCATTAACCATACTTTTGCTTCGCTTCTGTCGTCATTTTACCTCCCAGTCTTCCTTTTTTTTCAAAATTAACAATCTTATCTAATGGCTTCATTCAGACTAATAAGTATATTTCTAATACTTCCATATGTTTCATTATTATATAGAACAGATACGATAAATCATACCAAATGTACAGAAAATCGATTTCACAGAGAAACGTTAGTTGCTGCCAAGTACACTAAACGAATTATTGTTTATCATAAATTGAAATGACTTAACTTCGAAATACCAAATAAAAACGGTTTCCTTTAAAATTCAGTTAAAGTATGCATTTGATGCAGTGACCAACCTTAAACCTAATATCACCAAGCTTAGACTATGCATAAACTGATATAACGCTTTAAGATGAAAACCAGATTTTAAAAGTGCTATTTGTTTAATATTCATGCTTATACAGCAGTGGTAAGTGCGACAGACCTGTATTTCACGTTGAATAGCCTGCATCTTTTTTATCGAACTTTCGAATATTCAAGAAATACAACTTTCTGGTTCAATAATTATTTCCCGAGACCGCTGTCAAGTTTGCTTCTTCCAGCCAATATAAATATTTAACGCCAAGAAATTGTGAATTGTCTAAAAATTCACTGACATTTCATGATTGTTCCACCATACGACTTTTAACCGAAATCATTTCCTTCTTTTAGCAAAAGTTTGGCAAATAAGATATTGAGATTGATTTGACGTCTTTTTAAGTTCTAAAATTGGATTACTACAGCTATATCACAAGATGACAGATATTCATGAACACGCCAAGCTTCAAAGACGAACTTATTCGAAAAGAAAGTTTTAGTGGTATTTAAAGGTATCAGTGAATTTAAGAGACTTAAGATTATAGCAAGAGGTGAAAGAATGAATGAATTTTCATCGTCGGCTCACCTGTGAGTCAGTCCCTTTATAGCTATGTGTACGACATGAATGTAAGTTAAAGGACTTTAATTCTACAATTTGATACATTTTTCAGTTAAAATGTCGTGCTTGTGCAAACAGAGCAATAATGTCGAATAATATTAAAACTTTAGAATATTAAAAATTGTATGTGGTGTGACTGATATTTTATCAAATATAACTATGATATATAAGAAATAAATGGATCACTTAAGTGCAAAGATAAAAGAAAGTGTGTACTGACTTTTCAGTTTTTCGTATCATCAAACCACAATTGATTATAGTACTGTAATTTTACAGGAATTGTTGTTAATTTAACATTTAAAGCTCATGCTCTATCTTTTGGATTCGAACCCGAGTAAACAAAATAAATACTGAACTACTGAGGCCTAAAAGCAATGTATACTTTTGTGGTTGATATTGAATATACTTTAGCGTAGAAAAGCCGATATATTCTGTAACTTTATTAAGCTCAAGCCAGTTCAGTATAAGGGTTCTTTTTCTTCTTTCATTGCTTTGACTTAAGTGAAATTCTATAATAGGATGCAAACATAAAGATGTAACTGTAATCTCATAGTGTCAGATCTCTGTAGCAGGCAGAGTGTAGGGAGCGTACAAGTAAATTACTACTCTTGATATCTACTTAGATCTGGCAGAATGACTCAGATTATTCAATCACATATTGTCAACAATAACACATCAGCTTTTATTAGGTCACAACTTTTTTGAAACCGTTATAAGTTAACTCAGTAAAAGACAGACATGTGCAAGTGGACTGCTCTAAGCAATTATTTCTTTAAATAATCAGTAGAATGTTTCAATTTTCATTGTGTTAAAACTAAATGTATATCAATATACTAACAAGAAATGTGTCACAGACACGAATGCCCCCGAAACAAGGCAATGGTCACAGTCTAATAGCTTATAACGATGTTACCTTGATCATTTGTGAAAAAAATGCAGTATGTGAAAACTAGATCTGACACTGTCTTGACGTTAATACCTCCCGCATGCTGCTTTTTCAGTTTTTTTGATCTATGGGAACATGTTACTTTATGCCTCGGATTAAAATAAAGTAAGAAAAATTAAAAATGGCAATAATTCCAAAATGACACGAAAAGTAGTTATTGTTATTGGGCACTGCACTTTTTCTCAATAAGATCTATTTATCTATGAAGTTTCAAGTTGATACCTTCAATAGTTTTGGAGTTATGCCACGGATGAAAATTAAGAATGAAACATTTCAAGGGGCAATATTTCCATATTACGCAAAAGAGAGTTATGATTCATGGGCACTGCACTTCCCCTCAAAAAAATCTATTTATCTATGCAGTCTAGGGAAAAAGTGCTCAAATTTGCCAGATTTTCTTCCTTGGCTTTATCAGCAGGATACCTAATTATCAGTCATCTATAAACAGTTAACAGTGATTTATTACCCTGTGCTTGCACTGCCCACTGCCATATGGTCTTGAAATTTGATACAAGAGGCTTAATCCTTACATAAAAGCATATAGAATAACAGGTAGATCACAAGTACTATGCTGTATACATTGTATATTTGTAGTGAATGTTATTCCAAAGCCTAATCTTTGGTCTCTGTGTTGTACATAATTGAAATTTCTGAAACTGTGTACTGTTGAATTTGCAGTTTTCAAGTTAAAAATTGGTAATATAAAAACTGGCAGGGAATACATTCATTGTGTGGAAAACATGCTAAAAATATCATCTTGAGAAATTCATCAAATCTGACAGTTGTTATCTGTGAAGAAAAATACATGTTCACTCCTGATGACCTTAAGGCTGGCACCAGAAAACAGAGAAAAACGGACAAGGCAGGCGATATAAATCATTTGAAAATGTGCAACAGCATTCTAAATGACACTGTTTTCAACAAAGATGCTATCACAAAATCTACTCATGGAAAGGTCATTGCCAGTACATACCTTGCTAAGAAAATGCAAACACTACGTGTCGACCACGACTTCACCTTAATTGTAGAGGTTCAGCTGCATGTCACCAAAACAGATGATGCTACACAGAGCCATCCATTAAAATGTAAGTTTGACAGAGGCGGCAGAATTACTACAGTCATGAAAGAAGTAAGCCAGAGAAAAGGGGAGGCTGAAATGGCTGTAATCGACTGGATGGTTGACTGCGGACATCAATTAAGTGAAGGAGAGAGTGTCGTTTGCCTCGTGACATCTGGAGACATAGATGCTATATGTGCCCATTTATATGCCACAAGCAAATTCTGGCAACGAAACCAAAATGGAAAATTCAAAATACCAGTACATGTTATTTTACAGAAACCGAGATCCAAGTTTGACATCTATAATATTACAGCCATTGTTGAGCTACTGGAATCTTACTACAATGATCACAACATCGGGATGAAAGTGGCAGTAGGATTGTGTATGGGGGGTAATGATTTCATCCCAAAATTCCATTCAGTATCGCATTCAACTATTTTACAACACAGGTAATAAAAACACCAAATCTCCTAGTTGTGGATCATGAAAGAAAGATACTTCTTGACATTAGCAAATATGTGATTTTGATTAAAGCTCTGTACTGTCCTAAAAAGCATAATCCATCAAGCATCCGTTTTGAAAATGTGAGGGGGATCACAATTGGAAAACAAAAAGATGGTGTTACGTTGACTGATCCACGGAAGTGGCTACCCCCTAGGTCGGCTGTTGAAAAAATGGCTGCACTCATTCAACTTCAAATTGAATATCTGGATACAGCCGGAAGTCACCATGCACAATTGCCAGACTTTCTGAGCAAAGGTTGTCTATCCAAAAATGAAAGCGGTGAGGTGGAATTCAATTTTGGCCCAGATGCTCATTTTGTGTGCACTGATGAACTTCCTGATGTCCCAGTCATAATTCGAAAGCGAACACTAGATATAACACACAAAAGGGAAACCGCTGAAAACGACAGTTAACATCTACTCCTAATAAAGTCACATTCAAAAATTGTAAATGATTCAAGATGATCGAATTTAGACTTCTTTTTTATTGTTTGTACGTCGCATACACACTCATTAGGAATCAGGTGATCATATTTTCAATGTTAAGTTAGATTAATTTTCACAACTAAAAGGCAGAACTTCGCTGCAAAAAATGCAACTCAATTTATTTTCTGGTATAAAATTAGCAATATACAAGTACAAAAAGTTTGATTTATATGTATTCAATAAGTATGAAAATATTGTCCATAAAGACGTAACAAAAACCATAATAAACAATATTTTAAGAAGTTCATGACTGTATTACCTATTTTTGTAAGTGATGATGATTAGTATTTGACAGACATTTTGCAAATAACAATATATTAATGATCACATTTTCCCCAGAAAAATTACTATTGAAGTATTGTGTTTCTTCTTTTTCCTAGAATGACAAATATATCATACCACAAATAAATTTTAGTGTATATATTATAAGTTTTGATAATGTTAATAAACTATGTGAAAGATAATTTGAGTACTTTGTTTTTGCTCTCTTGAAGAAATACAGAAGAGATACATATCATCCTGTCCATGTAACATTATCGTAACTACTTTTCTTTTCAAGATAGAGATACAGCATTTTACATACAGCTACTGTGTGCATTAGACACACTTATGGATTATAAACCAATGCTTATCAGTTTGACCACTGACTGATCAGGGCATTTTATCTAGGATTGCTAATCATTTAAGTGACCGGCTCATTTATTTTATAGCCCTCATGCTGGGTTATGTATTGCTCTGCAGCAGAGCAGGCTCTGAGCACTTTTTCCTTAGACTGTATGAAGTTTCAAGTTGATACATCCAATGCTTTTGGAGTTATGCCCTAGACAAAAATTATATTTGAACAATTTCTAAGGCCAATGATTCCAAAATTATGCAAAACAGAGTTATAGCTCCTGGGCACTGCACTTTTCCCGAATGAGTTCTATTTATCTATGAAGTTTCAAGTTTTATACTTTTTGAGTTATGTCCCTGACAAAAATCAAGTAAGAATGTTTCTTGTGTACTGCACTCCGCCTCATCACCAACAATCTGCATTCAAAGTTTGAAGCCAATCCCATGTATACTTTGTGAGAAAATTGTCGGACAAGGAAAACTGAAAAGGGAAGATAATTCAAGAACTAGCATGGCTAGAGTAATGGTTTTCATGCACCACTTCACTTTACCTCGTCGCCATTAATATATATTCCAAGTTTGAAGTCAATGCCTTGTATACTTTTGGAGTTATGCTCTGGAAAATGTGGAGACGGACGGACGGACGGGCGGACGATTAGATTACTATATGCCTCCCTTCGGGAGCATAAAAAAGATAACCAAAAGTAAACTGCGGTTAAAAGGCAGACGTCCCAATTAAGTAATTAAGGTAGAGCGACTGTAAAAAACTCCCGCCATTTCTTCGAAGATCGGTAAAGATCGATAAATATCGGCTGTGTTCGGAAGAATGCTTTAGATAATTTTCTTTTTTTAACTCTGAAAATATTTTTTATATATTTTACCAAATTCCTTCATATCATAACATTTCCACGGTAAATTCTTAGTTTTATCATGAAATATCAATAAAATATGAAAATAAATGCAACCGGATGTAAAGATGTCTTGCCTTCAAAATCGAAAGTAGGCACGAATTACCGGTTTTCGCGAGTAAACAGGAAAATGAATCGCGACAAAAAAGGTCGTTTTTCCAGACGGATACGGAATGACCATAAGAGGAAACACATTTCTCATGATCATAATTATACTGAGAATGCTGGAAGTGACAAGGAACATAAAAAATAAAAGACAGTCATTGATTCTTTAGATACTTGATTAACCTTGATATTTATAAGTACGTGTACTTTACCCATTTACAAATTTACAGAAAGAAAGTTATCGATATAAAATAGTATTATTTTACATCTTATAAAATGTAACAAATGGTCTTCCAGCTTGTACCATGTGGTCATCTAGTGTAATCATTATTGGATCTAATCTTATCAGTTAGTCTCGTTTTCATTTTCCGAGTTCAAAAAATCCATATTAATCTGTATTGTACTCATTCAAGCCTCGTTTTCATTTTCCGAATCCAAAATATCTATATCAAATCCATATTGGTCTCAAAGAAACTCTGCCTGTTGCTCTTGTATCAGTTACCTCTCTAGCAAATTCGAGATGCTTTTTTAAGTTCGGTATCCCAAAGTGCCTTATTACCTTGACTGTAAGAGTGTTTTCTTTAATGTGTTTTCTGCTTGAAAAATAGTGGTGTGAAAGAGTTCATTTTACATTGTTGAGCATAATACTGATTCACTTGGACTCAAATATGGCTACAAAACCTATATTGAACTCGGCTAGCGTCTCGTCCAATATAGGTCTCTCGTCCAATAGAATTCTGTATTGTACTCAACAATGTATAGTAACCCCATAATATTGTATCTTTATTATGTAAGGAGACCTCTCAATACTGTCTGTAACCTATTGCAATGTTTATCATAGATTTTTCTTTGACTTGGAACTTTGAAAATGAAAGTGTGCAGTAAATTTCAACACGACATCTGTCAATTTTAGCCTCTAGTTGCATTCAGTAATATTAGTAGTTTCAAACTGTATTACTCTTTATAGCTAAATAATACTTCTTATATTCATACCAGTCATTTAAACATAAAATGTTTTAAAATTGGCAAGTTAATCCTTCAGTTTTAGAACTTGTAACAATACAATGGCTTAAATAAGGAGAAAAAAACTGTTGAAAATATGAGTCATACATGTTACAGTTTTGTAAATTTTCCAAAAACTACATGGTAAAATTTGTTTATCTTCTGTATTTAAGCTGGATATAGTTTATCTGTTAAAAATATGTCCTAAATAATAAACTAACAATCATATTTTTAATTTTCTGACTCTTTGTTTTCTCTCAAACCAATTTTTACACTGCTCAGACCATGTGGATTTTTTGCACTCTTCCACAGATTAACAGGTTATGGAATGTTGTTGTCTACAAAGAAAGATTTATTTTCTCTGTTTTCAAGTTTTGACGCCTTTACTGCATCTGTAGACACCAGTATTGTATTGGTATTAGGAAATTTGGGTGAAATATGGGACTTTTTTATACCCAAGGGTGTCAAATAAACTGAACAGAAGACGAGCTGTGGGGTTGTTTCGAAAAAAGTCGTTTATTTCTCTAAAAAGTATGGAAAGCCAACCTAAAAATTTGCAGGTAGATCAGTGAAATGATGCAGATTATGAAAATAAAATGTTAGATAACATCTGGAAAGGTGCTCATTACAGGTGCGCTACCTTAAGGTAATAATCTGATATTTGATAAGAGTTTCTGCACAAACATTAATGTATAATGTACGATTTAGAGAGAAAAAACAGGGTAAGCGGTGAATGAACATCTCAACAAACCTGAACAGCTTGTAATGTTTTTTATTTCATAATTCTATATATCATAAACCCTTTGATAACTACCTATTATATAACATACCAAATGTAGCTTAATAGTTAACTAATTCCAAACGTAATGAGTTAAACTGAGCCGTGAGACCTTTGTAAGTAAAATATTCTAAAACACTGTATTCACCAGCTCTCAGATTTGATATGAAAATTTTAATCTAAAATCAAATATTACAGAGAGTAACAAATATATCAAGCCTATATTACCCATAAGTACTGAGACCATAAATGAAACCTTATCACAACTGTTAACTATTTGTCATAAATTACGACTTTAAATATAGAATAAGGTATACAACTGTGTTTTGCTCTCCGATCCCGTTAAAATTAAACTGTTATCATGTATTCTATCCAAATCTTTCACATACCTGGCCAATGCATTCATACTTAAAAGTAACTTAGAAGCCCAAACCCAAATTGTTTAGAAACAGTGAGTGCTTGTTCCAACACTTGCTGTCATCTAGTGCGAAGTGGATTAGTTGTAACACACTGTGATACTTTTAAAACTACAGGCTGTCGTAAAATATACATAAATAATATATTGGCACTAGCCTATCTATGTAAGTCCAATTCACTAATGCATAAAACCCGATTATTCTTTTTGAAGCTTTCCAGTATCACTTCATTTTGTTTTGTCTGGGCAGGATACGTAGTACTTTGATATTCTTCCACATATTTCATGTAAAACTCACTAAACTTTCCTCTCAAGAACATAGCAGTGTAAATGTAAATTGGTAAAACTGTCGAGATTTCTTGTCTCTGTGGAAAAGATTCGACTGGAATGTTGTTGCAAATCATTTACAAATCCACATACCCTAATGCCAGTCTATATATCGCCATAGAAATGTTCAGGTGGGCAGTATAAAATTATAACAAGAAAAGAAACAAGAAATATAGGAGGTGTTGCACATTGTATTGCCGAAGTTGAGAATTATTAGAAAAACCTGTTTGAAACATTTTTCATTGGTTTCCCACAAAGCTTTATCTGCATAGAATATATTAGTTTCCCACAAAGCGTTATCTGCATAGAATATATTAGTTTCCCACAAAGCTTTATCTGCATAGAATATATTAGTTTCCCACAAAGCGTTATCTGCATAGAATGTATTATTAATGTGATTTTATTTTATTATATCTTGTTCAGTTCTTGTTAACAAGATGACAGACATTGTGGACAAGGCAATAAACGTGATTTCTAGAGGAGGAGGTAATATTATTATTTCACTTAAAACAACTTTTTAGCGTAGGAATGCAGCTAAAATAGATATCATTTGGCATTCTCGAGAAGACAGGGACGTGAAAAAAGTGTTCTGCCAGCATATAACGTATAGGAATCATTATATTTCTTAGCGAAAAAAAACCTGAAAGACATAGTAACGACTCGCATCTAAAACTCTACCCTATTTTACGAAGGACTACTAGATACTTCATTAATCCTTGTCATCTTTTTAGTTACGTGTTTAGATTATTTATTTAGAGCTTAGCCGTGTAATATAGCTTGTACGCTATCAAAGGTTTTGTAATTTGTTTTATATTGAGAATGTCAAAGGAAGAAGGATCACACAGAAAAAAAGACGTTTCCCAAGTTTTTGTTAATGAAATAGTAAGTTAAATGTGAATGCCTTTCGTTTTTACGGACGCAAGAAAGATAAAAAACATTATCTGCAATTTTAAGTCAATGTTTTCTTTTCAAAATAGCACAGAGATATAGCAATGTTTTATTGCTACTGACAAATGATATCTTTTCCCACAGATGTTAACTTTGATCTTTGTGTCTGTGATAGATTCACTGGATTGGTTTGTTCACGGAGAATTAATTTGAAAGCTTCTTTAGCTAAAACTGTAAAAGTAAAGAGACACATTTAGTTGTTGTAATAATTGTGACCTTTCTCTCTCTCTCTTTGTGTTTGTTGGACTAAAAAACATCGGGTTAATATTTAAGTTATAAATATCTTTTCATTTTTGGTGGGAAAATTTACATAAGACTGTAGTTAAAACATATTATACCGCTGCTTGGTAACTTTGAAACTAAAAAAAACCTCATTTCCTATGCTTTTGGACATTTTAGAAGCTACTTTTAAATCACATTACCTTTCCAACTTTAAAGTATCATGTGAAACGAAACTGTTGCTGTTTCAGTTTATGGTCAATATTTATTACAAATACATAATGAAACTTTTCATTTTTTAGTAAATTTGATCATTAGATTTGCCCATTTGCATATACATTGTTTTGATTCAGGACTGAGGAAAATGTTATGTTGATACAAGCCAAATACATATAAGTCAAAGGAATTAAAGTTGTCTTCGCCCAATTTTAATATGAAGTTTAAAAGTAAACAGAATGTACTTTAAAATGATAGGAAAAGAACAGTTAATTAGATTTTAAGATTAACATAAAAACATATCATGCAATTCACGTTTCGTTGAGTATACAAGCTAGAAAATTATCATCACTATAAATCTGCGCTTGGTTAAATAATAGAGAGATCTAAATAAATTTGCGTATTTTTGAAAAGTAACGAAAAACAAAATGTAATTATGAACAGAATAAATAAATATGAAAATACTTGGAAAACGTTTTCATTTTTCAACCTTTTTTCAAAACGAACCTAGAAGTCAGCAAGTCAAACAGTTTCATGATGACTGGTTGAGAAATGTGGCCTCCAGAGGTTCACAAGTTTTTTTTCAATGACTTTACCTGGTGACTTAGTTTGTAACCCAACATGAACTACATACAAAAAGAATCTAGATGTCATTAAGCTTGACATTCTGACTAAGTTTTGTTTATGATAATTTGGATGGGGAATGTAGCCTCTAGAAAGCTTTCCACAAGGTAAATGTGGACGGACGACAGACAGACGACGGACAACCGGCGGTCATAATAGCTCACCTTTGAGCGCTGAAGTGCTCAAGTGAGCTAAAAAGTAATAAAGTAATAAAAGTTCTCGATACTGTTTTCTCCAAACATGTATGCGTTTACCGCTTTTTATTGGCATTTGTTTGACATGGTTGGTGATCAGTCATGTGTACAATTGAGAATATGTTCTCGCATAGTTAAACTTCTTCCAAAGTCCTCCGTCGTCAGCGTGCAACCTTCAGTGGTTAGCCTGCCAGTGTGAAAATTTTAAAAGTGTTCTAAAATTTTGAATCTGTGACTTTCTGATGCTGCAACTTTCATAAAAAGTACCAATTTCTTCACGTATTAGTCTTGTGATTTGTATGTAGCATCTAGATCGCCGTATCATTCATCTTGGACGTCGACTGCTGACACCCCGTGGGTTTTTCAAGGGTTCTTCCAGAATAAAATGACCAGACGTGTCCTTTAAGCGCGACTAAATTATTTTATTGATGTGATAACAAAAATTGAATTTGAAAGAATTTGGTGTTTGCATTTTCGTGTGGGAAGTACATTATGGGGTATGTTTTCAAGATAAAAATACATAAAAGGGTGTTGTTGAATCTATTTTACGTATGTTTTTAAGCAAACATAGATAAATGGCTATACTTTTTTTAATTTATAAGGTAAGAATAGAGTTGTATGGGTAACACCCATGACCAACCAGATTACTAAAGAGTTGCATTCGATTAAAATTAAGCATAATTTTACATTAAAAATCAAACACACAAAGTTTTTGGAGTTTTCTGTAAATATTAATTTTCCTTTTTAAGAAGAAAACAGTCCGCTGACTTTGTTGATATTTGCCAATTTCCGCAAATATCAAGAGGCTTTGTTCAGAAAGAAATGTCATATTAATATGCCCATATATAGGTGTTTCAATGACACACAATAGAATTGCTCAAAACTCTGCAGTTTTATCCACAAATCGGCAAATTCGTTTGTAACAGTATAGATCATCTGAACACAGTATCACTTCAAGTATTATACAAATCAACAGTAACAATAGCATTCATTACTTGTATGGACTGGCGGCACCTTGCGCATAAGAGTACTTGTTTGTATTGGTTGACCGATATCGTGCAAATAATGCCCCTTTCCTCCTTAATGACTGAAAGAAAAATACAACCGAGACTCCAAGCTTTATCCCATAGCCTGTCCAAAAATACAACCGAGACTCCAAGCTTTATCCCATAGCCTGTCCATCTTTCAATTTCGACAGATCCATTAATTAAGCCTAATAATGCAGACTATGATCAGACTCCACGGATGTTCAGGCTGGTCTTCATCAGCACTGGTCGCAAAGGCAAATATAATTGCCGTAAGCAGGATAAAGGTTATGATACAAACTGATACAATGTCGGTAACTGTTTGTAGGCATATGAAAACTATGTCTTAAAAAGACTAAAACGCACCACTCCTTTTTAAAAAGTAATAACGACCGCTTCTGTTTATTACACTATAGGGAAAACTTTCCTGGTAACATATATCTATAATTTTATTTGTTAACTGACGTTTCGAGGGCTTTTTTTTACAGTTTTGTGAGACCTGTTTCAGTTTCGGTAAATCTCGCCAAGGAAATAAAAGAAAATCTCAAACTTTGGCATTAATCATCAAAAACATTAACCTATATATATGAAAATCGATCCATCTGCTTTTCCCTTACGTGATTTGAATGAAAATGAAAGATCTTTTTTTTCTTCAGATTGTATGCACATGCACCAGCCTATGTTTATGATAAACCAATTTCATTTTTGTACTTAATGTTAATCATAAACGTTTCTAGATTCAATTTACTGTGTTTCAGTTATTAACCATTTTCCATTTACTGGTAGTTTGTTTTTATTATAAAATATCCACAACTGACATGTACTTCGAGTAAATCATCAAATTTCTTCAATTTACTTTACTTTTAACAGCCATCATTATTTTGTACTTTGGTTCCTGAACAATTAACCATTCTGGCTAAAACATCATGTACCTGGTTATCCCCAGTACAAGATAACCGTACTCTAAGCTGGCGTGTGAATGATCACTCGCGAAGATAACCGTACTCTAAGCTGGCGTGTGAATTATCTCTCGCGACATTAATTTCCTTTCTGTAGCAGTCTTGGCTATGCGTTCTGGCGTTTGCTAAAAATCTTTCAGCTGGGATTAAGCTGAGTAACAATAATATTTTTTAAAACAGTCATAGTGAAAATGTCTAAACATTCTCTATATAAGTAAATTAATAAATGAATTGTCAAAGTGTGTCAAATCCAAGAGAATATAAAATTTAATCCTCATTCATCCGTTGTCTAGTATCTATTACGCTCATTTCACTTTGAAATTTGAATACTCGAACAAAATGAAAGACTAAATTTGGAAATCAAGGTGGCTGTAATTGTGGAAAACACTTAAGTCTATTCATGTCTCTTGTAACGTGCTAATCTCTGGGAAAAAAGGCAACAAAAGTCGTTTTGAATTACATTTCTGCCAAGGAAGTCAATTACTTAGACAAAAATCTCTGGGCTTCTCGGGTTTGACAAAGGACAATTAGAGAAAACAAGAATAGACTGCTTACTTGTCTTTAACTAGAGATATATGTCTGGAGGGAATTGAGGAATTGAAAGTCATTGCCGGCACATACACAATTCATTTTTCGCAAGGCTGGTCTAGGCGATAAGACTCAGTTGTAAGATCTGGAAAGGTCTGCTTTCTGTCTTTTAAAAATTCAAAGGTAAAATAAAATCAAACATACTGACTTAACGAAACATGGTCTTAAGATATAATTCTAAGGAATAGCCCGGCAGACGCTCGGTTTTGTTCAGTATCACTTGTTTCGACAAATGCACTTATTGTGAAAAAAATAACTAGTGTTGAAAAAATCTGGAAAACATAGACATGGAATAACTTTTATACTTCTCTTCTTCAATATTTGTTGACAACACTACGTTTTTTTGTAGGTGTCCTTCTGTGATTGAATATCTTTATCATAACAGCTCAGAAATGTGCATGCTCAATGTTATAGTCTGCTCCTGCTACAAAGGAGTATGATATCAATAATAATAAGTGATAATAATTAGAATAAACTCTAAAAACAGGTTTTGACTCTATTCCGTTTAAAGTGTTAAGTTTAGATACTCAGTAATCTATTTCCTTTAATGTTGAAACGCTCATCTTACGAGAGATTATCTCATGCACTGAACTTAAAGCTTAACCTTATTGTGATTTTATAGTCTTACTTATAAAGATGTAAAATTGATATACGACAGAACCTTTGTAAAAGGACATATTTGTTTGTTATGAGTTTCTAATAATAAAAAATCTTCGGATCCATACTAATAGTTATCGAGAAATAATTGTGACTAAAAATGTGGCAAAACAAAAGTAACGGGTGTGCCGTTTTACATTTGCGGGAAAAGGTTTGTAAGCGATAAATGTCCTAAGCGAATATAAAATTCTTATCAAGTATACAATAATTTAAGAGCGAAAATGTGCAATCAGGTGTGTAATATTTTACAATGTTTGTGCAACGAAGTCTATCTTGACCTTGTTGTCTAGACATCCAGTGATAATTGCGATACATACTCTCCATCTGATGGAAAACTGCGGTGTTATTTTTCAAAATACTCCCAGAAAAAGGCTAAATCACAGCACAGAAACGTGAGCCACAAGACAGACATAAAGAAAAACAGACGGTGCGGTTATTAAATGCAAACTTTCGGAGAATAGGACTTTCTCAATTCGCAGAACTTCAATATTTTTCATACATCACCAGGCACGTTTCCCCCAAAATCGCTGACCGGTCACTCCAGTAGGACACGGAACACCTACATGTAATAGAAAACGAATACGGATTTTTTTAAAGTACAAACTAACTTTAAGACATTTGATTTATAGTTCTAGGAAATAAAACAGTCTACAAAAACATCCTCATTTGTTTTTATGCCTAAGAAGAGTGCAGCTGCCGTTCCAATTAACTTGTTCCAGAAGAAATTAAGTGCCCTGTATTCTGTTCATAATAAAAAAAGAATATTTGCTTCGGTTCAAACGCTATCGTCGATATTTTGATAAAACGAAAAGATCTTCTTTGAGACATTATTAGGAATGAATGAAGGCAAGTAAAGATACCGTTCTCCTAATTGCACTGATATCAAGTTAAATGTAAACAGACAAACTGACAAGAAAATTATATACTTCTATTGAAATACTGTAAACACTAAGCTGATATAGAAAGAAGAACGCTCCCTTTTCCAAGCAAAACTATTTTCTTTGAGAAAACACTTAACGCAAGAGGGCCATGATGACCCTATATCGCTCAGATGAGTACTTTTTTTATCTAAAATATGTCTATAATGATGTAGATGAAAATATGGCCTCTAGCCACTTTTAACCCCAAACAACCCACTTTTGATAATTTCTTGCATATCATCAAGACATTCATCCTTAATTTTCTTCGTTATTATCAGGTAAATAACATGTCTTCTAGCCAGAATGAAAATGTAAATATGTCCTCCAACAAGGTGACCTACGTTTTGATTCCAAACGACCCACTTTCAAACATGTCATAGATATCATGAAGACATTTTTGATACGGCTGAAAACTGCGCCTCTAGCCAGGTGACTTACATTTTTGACCCAATATGACCAATCTTGGAACATGTAAAAATAATTTTAAAAAAAATGCTGACATTTTTCATAATGATCGGGCTGAAATATAGCCTGTAGTATGACGATGTGATTCTTTGAAATAACGCAAACCACTTCAAAGTATGACCTAGGTATCATCAAAACAATCATTTTGCTAATGTCTATGATGACTTGGCTGAAAATGTTGCCACTGAACATGACTTACTTCTTGACTCCAAATGACCCACTTTAGAACATGACCTTGATACCATCAATACAACCATTTTTACAGATCTTCATTATGTCATGCATGCTGATAGCATCCATATAAGTTTTTTTTTTTCACCCCACAAAATCCATATTCGAACTTGAACTATTGATCAAAAGAACAATCTTTCTAACCAAATATTATGATGACTAAATTCAAAATGTTGCCTCTTTAGCGTTTATAAAAATTTTCCTTTGATTTAAGCCAGTGGCTTAGTTTTTGACACCAGGTTACCCATAGATAGAAATCCTTACCAATTTTCATATTGATTGGATACAGATTGTGTCAGCTCAATGTATGGAAAGACAGACGAGAGAAAAACGACGGACAAACAGCGATCAACATGTAAGTTATTATTCATACATGTTTACATTTCTTTCTGACTGAAGTAAACTGTTTACTCTTTTAAATACAACACACAACAGAATGTTGTTTTATTTAAATTTAGTGCAACGTTTCATAAAATTTCATAACTCGTGACCACATTTTATCCTTTTAAAACTCTTTAATAAAGATTAACAATTTTGACTTCTTTCGCTTGGTGTTAGTTTGCAAATGGTTAATTTAATCGGCATCTTGCTAGAACATGTCTATGGAGACTTGATCCAAATATATCGATTTGCATTAGACATAAAAAAGAAAAAAGCATACAAAATACACGTTTTGCGATATCTACTAAACCAACATTCAAATAATGACCAAACTGTACATGTAAAATGATTTTTTAAACGTTTGGCACTTTTATTTCAAAGTAATTAATTTACCTTTTTAGTGTTTGGAAGATGACAGCCGGATTATTTAAAAAAAGTCTCTGGATAAATCTTCAACTTACTTTTCTGAAATTTGTTGAAATTTTGCCTTTAAGATTATTCAATGCTTTGTAAGACAACTGCATGAGGTTTTCATGTTATGTATAAAACAACTCATTGAAAAAGAAACGTGACGCCTCCTCTCGCAAAATAACCATTCGATTCATTTAAGCGTCAAATGAATAAATTTAAATAGTGGATAAACTTTTTTAACATAAAGCAAAGCAAACGGCTTTCATGGGATGCTTTTTTTAAGCAGACTGTCTTATTAAGTTTTATCAAATTTACTTTCAAATAACAAAACTTATAAAGTCAACGTTATCAAAGTAGATGGATTTTTGTGGTATTTAAGCCACAGTACCATTGCTATCAAGAGCAGACTAAACAAATTCAAACAGCAAAACTCTCATATGACCGACGTCACGGGAAAAAAGGCACTCGGGCATATGGTATACTATTGAAATAATATGAATTGAAAATCAGCAAAAATGGCAAAATTTTTGTACTCATCCAATCTAAAAATAAAAGTGAAATATTGATAGCCTGAATATTGTCCTTCCCAAAAATGACTATCTTGTATAAAAATTTCTTGATTACCATTACCATGGCAACAGTTTTTTGGGGACAGTTCTTCCTTGTATAAAATGATATCAACTGAACAAAACACAATTTTTAATGATAACAATAATAATTTTGTAAAAATGTTGGATACACTGAAAAGGTATAGAATCTTAAAAATAAAATAGGTAAAATTTAAGTGTCTGAAATATGCCATGTTAATCTTATTCCAACTGGAACGTAGATATAATCTGACGTCAAATTATGGTATGTGACGTCATTTTAAAGAACATCAAATTTGCCCATGATGTTCCTCTTAAACATAAAAGTACGTCGTATTTGCACTATGCAGGAAGCTGAAATTTTCAGACATTAATTCTGTGATATCATTTGTTCAAAAAAAGTAAAAAGGTCAGTTTCCAAAATTTATGTCGGAGTGCCCTTTTTCCTGTGTCGTTGGTCATATGGTGGAATATCAATGAGCATTTTATATCGCAGAAGTAAAAGTCTTGTAACAAATACTTCTACTGCTGAAAAATATATTTATTCGGGACATTTATTTATTTTAAGTATTTAAGTTGCGTCAATGCCTTTACAAACTGTAAAAACAACTGATGTCTTAAGCAGATTTTGGGTTTGCTTCGTACATCATCAGGACCGCACTTACAATTAACAATTACAATTAAGTTGTTGCCTTTTAGAGACAAATGTTTGACTCACGTTTCAGTGCTAATATATTTAAGATTTCTAGAAAGGACTAGGATTGATTTGATATATAAATGGTTAAGCTACAATATGCATATTAGTTTTTAGTGTTTGCGCCCTAATTAAAAAAATTACAGAGCAAAATCTAGGATACGGTAGGAATGCCCGTCTTCGGAAGTTACTCCCCTTGTATTATTAGTATGTATATATAGCGTGGGCGAGGTCAATGAGCCGAATCCCTGTGATGGATACCGGATACAGAGAAATACACACTGAGTCAGTGAAATGGAAACACTTGGATCTTACCCAGTTAACTACGCCGAGGAGTTAAGTGAAAACTCTGTGTAATTATTGAGCATGAGGTATTCGAACGTTCGAAATGTAAAATGATTCGAACATTCGAATATCAAAATGAACAAACCTTAAAACCAACGAAACGGTACAACTGATATATTTCATATAGTGAAAAAATGTACTTTGATTGGTCATAGTGACTCCTACAGCAATTTCAGGTAAGATACTTACATATGCTGCATTAATAAGGTCTAAATAAAATGCGCCAATTGCAACAGTGACCATTCCTTTCACTATTTTCACCCCTACAGCGAGGTTATGCTAAATGCTTTATTAAAACCAAGCCATAGTATAATAGGCCAAGTGGAACTAAAGATATTGAGTGGAAACCAATATATCATAGTATAGTTTTAGTAATAGTAACTCCTTTATCCTTAATACCCGAAAAAGTTCATAAGGCCTTGCTTTTAGCTGTCAACTATCCAAGTTTGGTTAAAATAGGCCAAGAAGAACTTAAGATATTGAAGGATCAGTCAGTATTCCCAAAAGCAATCGCAATACAAATGATGTTATGATTGATGATTCTTTATTATCAACACTTCATACAACAGGCCCATTTGACATAAATTATTGAATGGAAACCAAATATCTATCTTTAGTAACAGTCAGTGCTCCCTTGTACCCAGTGGCACCAAAAGCAATGCTTGAAAGTAATATGTTTTCAATTTCCTTGAAAACCTATCAAAACGCTAGAAACAATTTGACATCACTAGTGAAGGACACAAATTCCGATAAGGAAAATATTTGAACAAGATGTAATTGAAAATTCTATGAACACAAAAGCTGAAGCTTTCCTAGAAATCCGTCTAATGCACAGACTATAACATAATAAAGACCCCCATCATCTTCCAAATAACTGAATTCTCCAGATTTTAACAAAATTACAAACTGTACTTTCCCACGAAAATCTCACATAATTTTAAGAGAGATATGACAAGTGAAATATTTCTCGTGTCTTTCTTAATGACGGTTTCGTTTGACGACGTAATAGCATCTTTATTTTTTACGAAATAATAAGAACTATTAATAGTTTATCTAAACAATGTTTTTATAACAGCAGATATTGGTACCTTTAACCATGTCACCCGTAATATAGGTGTTTTAAATATATATATATTGCAAACCTGCTGACACCGATAATAAAAATGATTTAAATGTATATATTGCAACTTGCTGACACCTATAATAAAGCTTTTTTTAAATGTATATATTGCAACCTAACGACTCCCATAAAGAAGATTTCAAATGTATATTCTGCAACCTTCTGTTACCCATAATAATTTAATTCAGATACAAATATTTAAACAAAAGCTTTATCTAAGTTTTTGAAGATCAGTCTTAATTTTGTTACTTCCACGTTATCTTTATAAAAAAAATGATAAACGTATAACAGGAAAAACTACAGTAAAAAACACAGCCTCCCTACACAGTCATAAAGTAAGAGGAAAAGAGAACATAATTTATATATTAATCACTTTAAAAAGACGCCACAAACAATTAAGGAAAATGAGAAAACGCGGTCTTACCGCCTTGGAACGGTTTGTGGCAAAATATTTGCCACATGGGGTTTAAACCAGGTTCTAGGTTGCACCAACCTCACACTTGCCCAAACATATTCTGTACAACTACATAGCAATTTTATGTTTCATGAAATTTAAAGATGGTTCTGTGATTTAAATGCAAACCTTTATCTAACAAAAAATACAATTTTCATGAAAAACAGCTGAAACCACGGGAAATGTAATTTGATGAAATCAAAAAGGCAGTGTATTACGTAGGTATGCACAAACTATCTTTTAATCTTCAGTTTGTATCTTGAACGGATCATATGTTTGTAACATAAAGCAATTTATAACAATTCGCTTACACGAACATCCGCCGAAGTATTTTCCCACCAATCTCCGGGAGAATTAAAGAAGGTTTGCCTGTGTGACTTTTTTCTCGAGAAACAAGTACAACAAAAGGCGCCTGAGCTTTCAACTTCCATTATAACATGCGCAAAAGGTAATTTCTCAGTTTTGCAAATTGTTTATTTGCATGCTAGGAAGACGGTGCGTGAACGAATAGCAATCTCGACGAAAACTTTTTAATGTGTAAACTGTAGAATCAAGCATTGAACTTTTTCTAAAATTCCAGTTATTTTATTTCAAAGAAATAAGCGTTTAACACAATTATAACTTAAAGTTTATTTAAATGGCAAGTTTTTCCCCAAACATTTTATATCACTGAATACGAAGTAAAAACAAAACTTTAATGTCATTTTGTCTAATGGGGTCAAAGTGTTTCGATATACCCGGCGTGTCAAGTGTTCGTATCTAACGGACAACAATTATATACATTTGTTTACGCTGAAGCCGTGGTTCTCATACATCAAATTCACGAGATTTCATTGTTTCACGGCTTGTAATACGGATTATTATAATTTGGCGAAAAGTTACGCAATATTTATCATAATACTGTGCTTGAAAAAACTACAGTATACGTTAAAATGCAATTACAAGAAAATTCATACTGTTAAAAAAACGGAATTTGCTCATTTGTGGAAAAAGAAGATTTGTTATTTTCCAACAGAAGTTATTAAATAAAATTTAAAGATTGAAACCAATCAAATATCCATCTGTCCTTTTTAATATAAAGTATTATGAAAATTTTCACAAACATTTTGTATAATCATAATTATTATATTTTGTTTTTATTCTAAACATCTCAACACTTTGTTTATGATCCTTAGAAAGTGCTACGTCACAGACTAACTTCCACTTCAAACATACCACACAAAAGATAAGTTAATCTTTTATTTGTTACATCACTTCAAATACTAGCACTGCACATACTGAAATAGGAAAATGAAATGAATCTAAAAGTGCTTGATTGTTTACACACCTCAAATATTATTTTGATAACAACTGAAACGTTCTGTCTTAAAGGCACAGTTTTAATTATAAAGATAACCTATATGTCTTTGACTGTCTAGAATTTCTAGAAGGCGGAAGAATACCGAATTTGACATTAAATATTATGATTAATAAATCAGACTGCTTTTATTTTCGTTTTGCTAGTTACTAATAAAAAAAAGCTGTCACTGGAAATTGACATATGCCCCCGAAATGTAGCTTTGAAATGAAACTGCTGTAAATATATAATTGAATATACCTAAGGAAAAGAGATCAGACAAAAAATAGACCATGAACTGAAGGTAAATGGTAAAGTAATGTTTTTCTGCTTCAGATTCTTATATGAAGGTTGAAGACATAATTATTCAAAGGAATAGAAAGCTGTGAGTATGGCCTTGAATACGAACAATATTGTTTTATTCCCAACCCCTACTGATGTTTTATATATAGTAAAATCCCCTAAGCGGTTTTGGAGATGTAGCTTGGACAAGATTTTAATATAGAAGTTATAGTAAAAAAATGACCAAGGGCCAAGAACACTGCCAAAAATAATCCGACCAGAACTTCCTGACGATATGCACAGCTAGGTTTGTTGACAAACATTCTTGTGTAGTTTCAATGAAATCCTCCAGTGGTTTTTGAGATGAAGCGTGGACAAGATTTTAATAGTGAAGTTAGAGTAAAACATGACTAAGTGCCCATAACTCTGCCAAAACGAATCTGAGCAAAAACTTTTGATGATATGCACAACAAGGCTTGGTGACAAACATTCCTGTGAAGTTTTAATGAAATCCTCCAAGCGGTTTTGGAGAAAAAGCGAGGACAATATTTTAGAGTAAAAAAAGTGTCTAAGTGCCCATAACTCTGCCAAAAATAAATCGAGCCGAATCTCCTGACGATATGCACAACTAAACTTGGTAACAAACACTCCTATTAAGTTTCAATGAAATCCCTCAAGCGGTTTTGGAGATGAAGCGAGAACAAGATTCTACAGGACAGACGGACGGACGAACGGATGGACGGACAGACAGTGCGATTACTATATGCCTCCCACGGGGGCATAAAAAAGGAAATTTATAAAATGTTTCTTTTTTAATGTCATTATAAATATTTCCATTATCAATTCAATTTTTGATATATATATATATTTATATATATATATATACACACACACATTGTAATCACTACGGCGGTGATTTGAGTCTAATTCAATATCACTTTTTACGGCTTATTTTACGACGCAGATTGGCCAAAACAAAAAGATTTATGCGGCTGGGGACCGAGAGTGTTATTGTTATTGACGCTATTATTGAGTCTCTCTACGTTTTATAAAGTAAGACCTTAATATTTTAACAGTCCAATAAATTATAGTTATTACATAATCACATTTAAAGGAGATAAAAATGGTGAAAACATCTATAAATTATTTTTTTCTTTTTCTTTATGTTTTCTTTGTGCTTTTGCGCAAAACACAGGTATCAATTAGCATCTGTAATTGTACAAATAACCCCAAAAGAGTATTTTCATTTTGAGAACTACTTTCATCGACAACACTACGATCGTCGTATAATGCATGGTTTTCTGAGAAGCTGTGGAATTGATTGAGAGCCCTCCTACAGTAATCCATTGTGCGTTGTTTCAGTCACGTTTGAAACTTTTTCCGTGCACGTTTATTCCGTGGAAATAGTCCCGAGGGGAGTAGCTGAATCAAACATTTTGCAGACACGCGGAAAGGGTTTTTCCTTTTTTGCACAAGTGTCGTTGACAAAACAAATGAATCTGACGGAAGCAGATAAAGACAGTCACTAGTCCGTGAATTAAAAAGGTTTATATGACATCACAATAAATGTGCCCGAAGGGACTTCGATAAATAAATGCAGACTACTCTAGCGTTTCAGATTACTTATTCCTGTCCACACTGTAAGGTCTGTTTTTTTTTAATTCTTAAACAGATTAGTTGGATCTTGTTCATTTATGCACAAACGTTATAATTAGGGTTTTCTATTTATATTGTGTATAATGACAAGTTGATTAGCTTTCTCAGACTAATTTTATTCATAATATGTTCATGTGAACCTTTTATAGAATCAACATTATTTTCGCATTAATTGTTTCTGGTATAAATAGGATGTTTTTATTTTCTTTTTATTCTCTTTTGCTTGTTAGCCTATGATTTTTACGTTTTTTTAAAGAGACGTATTTGTCTTCAATATCTTAGAATTAAAAACGCACTGGAAACTGTAGCGATCTTTGTTTTGAATGATAACACCGAGCGATATATTGAAAAAATATTTCGTTTACTGTTATTATCGTTTTCACCTTGTGATGTCGATAACAATCATTTCACCTGTTTTGTTTGACTCAGTTTGAGATTAAAGCCGCTAAAATTTCCGTCTACTATATGTTTACACGGATAGAATTCAAATCCACGTTTGATGTTCAAATTTTAGGCTCTGTTGTTTGTCTGTTCGTCTACTCATCTATCATGATTCTTGTCCGGACCGTTTCTCCAAGGCCTTTGAATCTACAGGCTTTATCTACAGAGAGATCTCATTGTATGTGAGGATAATGTGAGGGAGCAGAATTTCTAAATTTTCTTGATCCAGTCCGTCATTAATTTTATCTGCGCGACCTTTTTGGTGTTGTTGCAATGGCCTAGTGGTCTAAAGCGTTCTTACATTGCATTGCTAGGCAGTTGGTGTCGTTCTATGCGTGTTCGAATCCCACTAGGAAATAGATTATTTATTTGGAATATTAGGCTAAATTTCATTAAGATGATGTGAAGTGCGCAAAACGTAACTTATTTGATTTTACTTTTATCGGCTATATTGTTGTTTAACTTCATTTTTATACATATCTGAGTTATTCTTGACCATAATATTTAAACCCATAGAGTTACCTGAACAATTACACTATCTGGGTTGATTTTATTGTTCACTAGAGAAAAATGACGTAGTTCTAAAGTATCTTGCGCCATCTACTGTCCTGATATGTGTCCCCTTTTTTATCTGAATTTTGATAACTATTGTTACTTCGACAATACTTTGTGTGTTATTAATGTTTAATCAATGACAATAGACAGATAGATACGAAAATTTAAAACAACAGTAGGCGTTCTAAATGGATTCTGAAAGGAATTTATCATACAAATGTGCTTGCATAGGCAATCAGAAAAATGCAAAAGAAAAGGAAATGTATATAAGCATTTCACACCTAGACCTTTATAAATACAGAAGAACACTCCTCCTCTATTTATCTTGAAGGACGATTTCAAAATTGCTTACGGTATTGATTGGCAGTATGGCATTGCGATTATCACAGCTCGTGTCACCTATTTTTCTTGGACGCAGTTAATTACAATAACGATATCGTTCAAAATTTTCTTATTTTTTTGCTTATCATGATCTGGAATTGAAAACGAATCTTCATTGTGCTTCCCGTAATTTTCAAATAACTTTTTAAGAAACTCTAGAAGCGTTTCTATTCATCCAGACGATAAGTTATATATTTGTCAGATTTCCTAGGATCGGCTAGTATGTAACCAACGACTGAACCCATCTGATTTCTAGAAATTTGATAGACATCGATTATATCAGGTCTTGTATATCTGATGAGGTATCGTCTTTTGGAAGTTTTTTTCTTTTTTAATTTATCAAATGAGACTTATGTTCGGTTTCTTAAACACTATTTGTACGGAAGCAATGTCAACAGGCACGCCTCTTAGAGGAAAAAAGTACAAAAGGAATGTGCTTAAGCTACTGAGCTATCTTAGGAAAGTGAAAATTAGCTGCGTTTTCATTTAGTCATAGCTGAAGAAAAACATTCGTAATACAAACTTGAATTGCTAAACCGTGCACTTGTATTTTTATTTTCTTGGCCGTCAATTATTTCAAAGAGAATCTTAATTTTTACATCTTCATTGAAATCTGCGTATTTTTCCTTGTTTGAAAAGTAAAAAAGATTTATCAATGCTGATATCATTTTGGTGATTCATACATTGACTTTGAATACAAAATGCTTGAGTTTGTCGATACCGTTTGCAATATATATGAGGAGAGTGAGCTGCATATTAACTTATTTTAAAAAACTTGAAAATCTTGTATCATTAAGCAAAAGTGATTAATAAGTAGTATTGTTTTACAAATTCTATCAAATCATACGTACTGATAATTAAATGTTAATGTGCAGAGTTCATTTATATCAACTTATGAAATTCACAACGTATCGAAAACAAATCAGCAACCAAAGAGACGTGTATTGTTGAAAGTAGAAATAATACCACGGTTTTGACAATTTGTTCCTACTGTAACAACAATGGCAGAGTGACATTAATAACCAGTCTGGACTAAAATATAGTGTAATCAGACGTTTTACAAAAACGATGAAAACATGCTTAATGCAATAGCAATATGCATCTGAAAATATATCAAAAGGAAATGAGGCATTGTTTTCTTGTGAATTAAGCAAACATATGGCAGATGATTTAGCAAAACCGAGTCTGTTTTACGGGCTATTAAAATGCATGTGCATGTAGACCTGAATTAATACACATGTGTACTTCAAATGGCATGTGTGTTGATTCATTGGTCTTATATGCTCTTTATTATTTGAATGAATCAAATTGATAAAGATTGTTTGTTAAACATGTTTTCCAGTACTTATATAAGAAATTAAAAGTATGAATTTCGTAATTAATTATAAAGTGTATGAGAGAAAAAAAGAAGAAACGCAAATTTTTGCTGTTCCCTGCAGTTTATTTTGTTCTTTATTACTGATATGATTTTTCCTTTATACTTTAATAATTTAAGAAGCGCATGATCATTAATACACAGAAAATATCCACCTTTTTAGACACTGTTTAAATATTCAACTTGCGTTTCTATTCCCCTCTATATAACATAGATTTAAATACGGCACTTTGAATCTACCTTGTTGATATGTATACCATTTAAAAAATCTTCTGAAGAATCACAGAGTTACAGAGCAGACAGGAAAACTAAGGTTACGAGAAATCTATGTTATATAGAAAAAGATATCTGTCCACTATTCAGGGTATTGATTTTGGCACGTGGTCTCTATGTGATAAACACTCGTGTCACCATGAATCAGCGCTTAATAAATTTGTAGAGAGAACTAAATTCATCTGCATTTTGAAAACTCACGTTAACAAATTAACAAATAAATGTGGTAACACCTTGAAAGCGCCATATGTTTTGTGTTATTATCTGAACATATTATCACTTCAAGTGTTATTCAAATCAACATGACTCGTATTCACTGATAGAATCCCTTAATTTTAGTATTTCACATTCGAGTACATTGTACTTGATTGCACTGGCGGGCCGATATCGTACTAAATGTATTCGTTTCTTCTGTTATGTCTGAAAGAAGGGAGCCCATCCTTGATGATGCTTACTGATACAATGTCGATATCTGGTTGTAGGCATACAAAACCTATACCTTATAATGAAAATATATAACACCGCGCCTTCTATTAAAATGTACTAATGCTCACTTTTGTTTCATACACTTTAGGGAAAACTTTTCTAGTAACATTTATCTACAATTATATTTGCTTACTGACGTTTCGATGTCTTTTTTATAGTTTGGTGAGACCTGATTCACTCTCTGTAAAACCAGTCTGGAATTTATAAATACCCAACCTATGGCAAAAAATGATAAAACATCATGAATTTCTATAACAGAAAATCGATCCGACTGCTTTTTCTTAAGTGATTTGAATAAAAATAAAAGATTTTTTCCTCAGATTTTAGGCACATGTAGATTACACTTTTATCTTATAACACAACACATTCACCATAAGTTCGTACTTTAGTCTCCGAAGAAACAGTCATGCTGGCTAAGACACTTAGTTCTTAGTTATCTCCAATACTAGGATAGCGTACTCGAAGCTAGCATGTGTATGATTGTACGCGACATTCGTTTCCTTTCTATACCATTTTTTGGCGTTGCTTACAATCTTTCATCTGGGATAATTTGAATAACATTGTTAATCTCTGAGAAGAAGGCAACATATGTCGTTCTGAATTACATTTATGGTTGGGAAGTCAATTACTTAGACAATTATCTCTGTGCTTCTCAGTTTGACAAAGAAGGACAATTAAAGAAACAAGAATAAATTGCTTACTTTTCTTTTTCTAGAGATATATGTCTGGAGGGAATTGAGGAACTGAAAATCATTGCCGACAAATACACAAGTCATTTTTCTAGGCCGGCCTAGGCAATAAGATCTGGAAAGGTCTGTTTTCTGTCTTTGAAAATTTCAAAGGTAACATTTAATCAAGTATACTGACTTAACGAAACATGGTCTTAAGATACAATTTTATCGGAATAGTCAAATAGCCCGGCAAACACTCATGTTTTAGATAAATGCACCAAATGCGAAAAAAAGTAACAAGTGTTTAAAAATCTGGAAGACATTGACATGAAATAGCTTTTATCCTTATTCAATATTTGTTGATAGCACTAAGTCTTTTTTGTAAGTGTCCATCTGTGATTGAATATCTTTATCATAACAGCTCAGATGTACCTTGTCATTGTCATAGTCTGCTCCTGCTACATTAATTAAGTGGAATTTTAACTAGAAGAAACTCTAAAAGGAAGGTTTCGGCTCTAGTCTAGTGTTAAGTTTAGATACTCAGTAACCTTTTTTCTTTAATGTAGGAACGCTCATCTTACGACAGATAATTCAATATTTATTTTATGCACTTAACTTAGAGCCATGCCCTAGCATGATATAATAGTCTTACTTAATAAAGACGAAAAGCAATGATATACGATAACATAAGTCAGCAAGAACCTCTGTAAAAGGATATATTTATTTGATATGTCTCATAATAATAAATCTTAAGATCCATAATGATATTTATCGAGACAAAACTGGGAGTAAAAAAAATTTGGGAATCTGTGGCAAAGCTATGGCAAAGCAAACGCAAACGGGGTGCAAAGACACAAATACCCTTGGAAAATATAAAATTCTTTTCAATTTAAAGATGTGCACTCTTTGATGAAGTCTGTGCAAAGATGTCTGGTCTTGACCTTGTTATCTAGGTATCGAGTCTTTATCGCGATACGTTCTCTCCATCTTATGGTAGACTGTGGTATTATCTATTATCTTATATGCGAACTTTCGCAAGAATGAGGCTATTTCTCATTACGCAGAACTTTAATATTTTTCATAAACCACCTTGTATTTTCCCCCATTATCGCTAACCGGCCACAGCAGAAAGACACAGAACACCTACGTGTAACACAAAACGAATACGGACTTTTTTCTTAAAGTACACACAAACTACTTGACACTTATGTTTACTTAATCTCTAGGCAATAAACAGTCTGTTAAAACATCCTCATTTGTTTTTTACTCATGCAAAGAGTGTCGCTGTCGTTCCAATTAATGTGATCCCGAAGGAGTTAAGTGCCTTGTATTCTGTACATAACGAAGACAAAATGATTTTATTGCAAACGTCGCTGTATAGATAAAACGAAGAGATCTTTCTTTGAGACATTACAAGAAATGAATGAATGTGCAAGCTATACTGCACAGCAAGGAATACTGAACTCCTAATTTGCATTGATATCGACATGTAAACAGACATAAACTGACAAGAGAATTATACTTCTTTCGAAATACTGTACACAATAAGCTCATATATCATGGTGTCTGATCATGATAATTTTTTGTTTAAACTTATTTATTTTACATCGGTTGGAAAACTTCTTGCCACTAATATTAATTCCTGTCGACGACTGCTTCCTGGGTTCAAAACCAGTACTCGCGCCAAAATTGAGGAATGAGAAATGTCACTGGAGACTCTCACCTCTTGTGAAATTCGAAGCAGCTACTTCCGGATCGGGAGTATGGCGATCTAAATGCTCAACCACTGCTCCTCCTCTGATGTTTTTAAAGAACGGCAATGGCTTAATATGTTCAGAGAGACGCTCCCTTTTTCAGTCTTTTCACGATTTTCTTTGATAGAAAACACTTAACACCAGAGGACCAACATGACCCTTTATCGCTCGCCTGAGTACTTTTTACCTGAAACCTTTTCATGATGACCTGTTTTAGAATAAAACCACTTGCAGGTTTGACCCCAAATGATCCACCTTTGATAACGACATATCATCAAGAAATCATTCAAATTTATTTTATGATGATCATGTAGATAATACGTCCTCTTGCCAGGTGAGCTACGTTAAGATCCAAAACGTCCCACTTTCAAACATGACGTAGATATGATCAAGACAGAACATTTAATCAGTTTTAAGATAATTGGTGAAAAAATGGCTTCTGAACCATCATGTTCAAGCATGGCCCTAAAAACAAAAAATATTTAAAAAAAAATAATAAAAAAAGACAAATTTTCATGACAATCGGGCTGAACATACTTGTTGTAGAATGATGACCTGAGTTTATGAACCAACGCGAAGCACTTCAGAACATTACCTAGATATCAACAATCAACAATTATTCTGGCATTTTTTATGATGGCCTGCCTGAAAATTTGGCCTCTAGACCGATGACTTATACTTTGACTCGAACTGACCCATTTTAAATCATGATCTTGATATCATCAAGACAATTATTATGACAACATAGTATAATGACGTGCATGCTGAAAAATATGGCATCTATACATGTAACCTTTTCTCACCCCTTTTGATCCGTATTCAAACTTGACATATAAATCATCAGGACAATCATTCTGACCCAATATCATGATGACTGAATATAAAATGTGGTCTCGATAATGTTAACAGTTTCCTTTGGTTTAGTCAAAGGGCCTAGTTTTTTTACCCTAGGTCAAGACAGGCAGATAGATGGACAAACGACGGACATGTAGCGATCACAATAGCTAAACAACAAATGATTTTTCACTATTCATACAAGAGAATGGAAATAATTTTAAATTTTTTTTTAACATTAGTAAAGTGTTTACCCTTTAAATACCACACAATTGTTTACATGTTGTGCAAAATTACATAAATCGTGACCTAATTATATTTATAGATCCCTTATAAAGGTTGACAATTCTGACTGCTTTCGTCTGGTGTTAGTTCTCAACTGATTAATTTGATTGGCATCTTGCAAAAGTGTGTCTATGGAGACTGTATCCGAATACATTGATTTGCATAAGACAAAAAAAGAGAGACAAATTTATCTATTGATAAACAGAAAACCAACATTCAAATAAAGACCAAATTATAGATATGCAAGAACAAAAGTGATGTTTCAAACGTTTGGCACTATTGTTCAAAGTAATTAAATTACTGTTTTGGGTAATTTTGTGCTTTGAAGTTTACAGCCGATGTATTTTGGATAAAACTTAAACTTGCTTTTCTGAAATTTGTAAAATCTTTTCCTTTAACATTATGCAATGTTTTAATAGACAAGTGCACGAGGTTTATATGTCATATATATACTTCGACTCATTCACAAAGAAACGTGACATCAGCCTTCTATCGCAAAATAACCATCCTACTCATTTTGTTTTAATTCAAATGAATAAATATTAATACTGAATTAACTATTTTGAAATCATTCAAAACGAAAGGCTCTTATTTTTCTCCAGCAGTCTGTCTGATCAAGTTTTATCAAATGTTCTTTCAAATAACAGAAGTAACAGAAGTAGGTGAATCTATCAAATGTTCTTTCAAATAACAGAAGTAACAAAAGTAGGTGAATCTATTAGGTATTCAAACGACAGTTCCATTCAACTTTGAAAAAAAAGCTATCAGAAGTAGACAAAACAAATTCAAACAGCATTGTTTATTCATCTGAGATAGCTTTGACATGGTGGAATATCAATAAGCATTTTATATCGCAGACGTAAAATTCTTGCTACATGTACTCCTATTTTGTTGGTTGCTGAAGAGGGTATTTATTCGTGATCTTTTTAAGATACTACCGGAATATAAACTCCTGATCTTCTTTAGTGGGGTAAAAGCTACAGGTACCTACTATCTAAGTCTCTACATACATGTATTATATTATTTTAACATGGCAGCTGGCTGCCCGAGGGAAGATCCTTGTAAATAGGTGGAGCATACGTTACCCTGGATCTTCCCTCCGTTGAGCACTCCTTACATAGATTACAAAAAGGGATTCTCAACGGATAGTAGGTACCTCGACATTTACGATAGCTAAAAGGGTAAAAAAATAGTAGATACTTCCGTTAAACAAAGTATCAGTTTTTAGAGATATTACTTCCTGTTATCTCTATTAACTTAGATATTCTCCGGATGGTCTTCTTTTTTCTTAAAACTTTTTTCTTATGAAACCAGGAACTTATGTTCTTATTTTTATGATTTTGAGTTCTTAATATAATACGTAGGTTTAACTAAAAAATTTTTTTGGAAAGCAAACACAAATATATATGTAAATCTGTCCTAAGTCAGCCGACATATTAAAACAACTTTGAATTTTATAAAAAAAAAACTTAGAAACATAGTCATTCATCATGTTCATAGATATAAACATAGAGGTTCATAAAGTTTCATATTGTCAAGAAAAATAATATTACAATAAATTTGAATCATATCAATAAGTAATAATTTAATATTTAGATGATATACACTTCTAGTCTAATTAAAGATAGCCTACGATTAAACCTGACTAGGTGTTCTATAAATTAGATATATAGTATAACCCTCACACATGACTAATAACCTATGAAAATCGATTAATTATTTTATGTCATGCTCGGTCGTATGACTTCGGCCGGTACTGAGGGTAAATAACCCTAGTCTGCTGCTGCTGCTGCTGCGCCGATGCATTTAACAAACCAGAAAAATAGACTTAGGTGGAACTCAACAGTAACGCATCATCAATATTACTGAATCAGTAAATAGATTAAAACTACACATTCGACTTTTAAAGCCATATGTTTGTCTGCTGTTTCAATGCTAATTTGTTAAAGGTTTCTAGATAAGTCTTAAATATGTGTATAAGTTTTATCTGTACTCTAAGCCCTGATTGTCCAAGAGTACGAAATAAATACAGGCAACCCATAACTATGCCAAGATCCAGACCCCAAGTAAGACGTTCTTTTATTCCAAATACCGCCCTTCCTGACCTTAAAAGCTTTTTTCATAGCATGTAAGTACCTCGTTACGTTAATCATTATAAATGAACGCACAACGAACGAGAAAGGTGAAACAGTGTTATTATATGAGTATAAAACAAGAAACGCGGCAATGAACCAGGTTGTCAACAATATAAACAATTTTAAACATTATTTTTCCAGTGTTGTGATAAAGTAACAGACCGCTTAATTTTTAAGGTCAGTTAAATAAAACAAAAAAGTGACCTTCAACTTGAATCCAAGTGGAACAGAAGATTTTAAGGAAAACAAATTCAATTTTAGTAACAGTGAACTACCTCTTGACCCCGTATGACCCGCAAAAGTACAGGAAGGTCTTGCTATACGCTACCTAACTTTAACAGTTTAGTTACGACAGGCCAAGTGGAACTACAGACATTTTACTGAAACCAAAAATCTATTCATAGTAACATTGAGTGATCCCTAAACCCCAGTGAACCAAAGCAATCACAGCGAAGGTCTTGCTATTAGCTATCAAGTGATCATGTTTGATTACAATAGGTAATATCAAACGAAAGAAAATGAGACGAGATCACTGACAGCATTTATTCTTATAAATTTTATAAGGTTATACAACCTGGTTTAATGCTAGCAAACATTCGACTTCACGAGTGAAAGACAGAAATCTGGATAATGGAAAATACTTACACAAGGTTTTATTGAAAATTGTGTGAACACAAATACTGAAACTTTCCTAGAATTTCCTATAATGCACATACTTTAACAGAATAAATATCTCAATCATCTTCTGAATAATTAAATTTCCATCACTAGGTTTTAACAAAATTACAAATTGTACTTTATTACGAAAGTCTCACGTAATTTTGAGAGAGATATGACAAGTGAAATATTCTCGTGTCCTACTTCTGGAAGTTTTGTTTTGACGCATTTTGATCTTTTAAGAAATTATTAGAACTATTAATCGTGAATCTAAAAACATTTATAAAGACTGTATATACTGCATTCTGTAACCTTGTCGCCCATAATAAAAAGGTTTTAAATGTATATATGGCAACCTGTTGACACCATAATGAAGATTTCAAAATAGCATCAAAATATTATTCACAAGCCTTATTAGAAAATCATCCTTAGTTGCACAATATTTTTTAAAAGAAAATAATGTATAACTTCATTGCAATTATGTGTAATAAAAATAAGAAATGTTTCTGTGACATAAATGCAAACCAAAAAAAAACGATTGTTATGAAAACAGGAAATACAGGAAGATAGAGGCATACAAACTATTTTGCCCAACTTCTTTGTTTAATTTCTTTAATAGATAATATTTTTGTAACAATAATAGAGTAGGTAATTTATAATATTTCGCTTAAACAACATCCCAAAAAGTCTGTTTTCACCAACTTAAAGACAAATTAATTGTTTTTCCCGGTGAATTAAACAGGGTTTGCTGGCTTTATTAATTGTTCTCGAGAAACAACTACACTGAAAGGCGCCTGGGTGTTCTATTACGAATAATTATAAAATTTCACTAGATCGCCTGCATCAAAACTTATCATCGATTTTAATATTTAGGTCTTTGAATATATCATCAAAAAGTTATATGGAATTAACAAATTTGCAAGTTACATGCGATTCTGTGGTTGATTTTCTGTTATCCAGTTCCGATATTTTTCGGAGTTTCATGCAGACAAATTTGAATTAGATTTAATAAAATACTCTTGATTTGATCACCAGATGACGTGATTTTGATTTAAACCAATCCCAACATCTCTTGTTTCAAATATTACGACCACGTTGAAAACATTCAGGTAAAATGCAGCATATACAGTGTTGTTGACTTCACAAGTAATAACTTGCATCCATATAAGACAAATGACCTATAAATTCATGAGCAGCCGTATGTTTTGTGAAACTTTAATATATGAAACTTAAAGTTTTCGCTTTCTTTGCATTTCAAAAAGAAAAAACTTCAAACATGATACTAGCTTTTCAATGCAGCAGTTAATTTACATTTAAGATTTATTTCTGACGTATTTCATAGTTCTATCCTTAACAGACATCGGAATTAATATCTGATTTCCATTAAAATTTGTAATTTTCCAGCAAAAGTGATTTCATGAATCGAAAAACCATCAGTCAGTCGTTTTTATATAACTGATTACGCAATTTATTCTTAAAATGTTTGGTTTATTATATTATTCTCTTCAGAATTTATTTCAAATATTTCAACAGTTTATTTACAATCCAAAGAGAGTGCTACGACACAGATTAGCTTCCACTTCAAACATACCACCCCAATGACAAATTTATCTTTAATGTGTGATACCACCTTCAACAACTGTAGTTGGAAGACGAAAAGACTCACTAGATTATTTAAAACACCCCTCAAGTATTATTTTGATATTTGTAACGTCCAAGCAACGTTTTATTAGTTTGAAAAAGCACACTTTCATATAAAGATAAAATACATGAAAATGAAAATAACGTATGTATTACAACAGTTTACTATGCTTCTTATGTTTTTTTTCCCGCTATTGAAATAGCTAGACACATCCTTATATCTACAAATTACTAGCGGTTTAACTAACTTCATGAAACATCAAGGCAACAGTACATTACAATATAATATGTCTAATGTATGTCATAAGGAAATTATTACCATATTGTCTCACAGAAAAATTTCTACGGCGGAAGAATACCAAATATGACAAGAAACTGTTATGACTCATACACCAGACTGTCTTTATTTTCGTTTAGCACTTAGTTATGAAAAAAAAAGAATGTTGAACATTCACAAAATGTTTTTTTTCCTTCTTTTATTTTTTTATAAATTGTTCACTTACAAAGTCATTTTTTGTTCAGGCTCAATATATGAATCACCAGAAGAGAGACTATATGATTGAAAACTCATTTAGACATTTCAAACAAGAAAAAACAAGGAAAAACAGGTTTCAATCAAAATGTAAAAGATAAGATTCTCTTGCAGAAGGCAGATGTTGCAAATATCTTAAATGCAAAGAGAGTTTGTTTCTTAGAACAGCATTGACGGCCAAAAAAAGAGATTGCTTTCGTTCAAATAATGTTTAAGAAATTAAACACAAGTCTCATTCGATAATTATATTATGACAAAATTTAAATGAAATGAGAACAAAGTAAGTTGTCTACCAAAATGCGACATCTCAAAGGATATAAAAGGCGTGATAAAATCAATGCCTTTTAAATTTCCATAAACCAGATGTGTTCAGTCGTTGTTTTTTTTTTACTATTTATAAACCTTCTTAGGATATCTGACAAAAACCCTTTTACGTTTCATAAAAAGTGAATTGAAAATAACGGGCAGATTCGTAAATGTTTAATACAAGAACATGATTGGCACTATAAAATTTTGAACGATTTCATTTTCATCAATTACAGCGCCCAAGAAAATAAGGTGACATGAACTGTCATATGCGCAATATCATAATGCCAATTAATTCCACAAAAAATCGAAATCGTTCATAAAGATGAATAGATGAAAGTTGTTGTTCTGTATTTTTAAAGGTCTCGGTGTGAAGTGTGTGTATACATTTCCCTTTCTTGCATTTTGATGGCCTATGCAAACACATTTGTATGATGAATTCCGTTTCAGAAACCTTTTAGAACGCCTACATTGTTGTTTGAAATTTTCTTATCTGTCTGCATCATTGATTAAACATTAGTAACACACAAAGCAATATCGAAGTAAAAACGGTTATCAAATTACAGATACAAAAAATGACACATATCAGGACAGTAGATGGCGCAAGATACTTTAGAATTACGTCATTTTTCTCTGGTGAACAATAAAATCAAGCCAGATAGTGTAATTGTTCCACAAGTAAATGTGTTTGACGATGTAACAATTGTATCTTCACTAGATGTTTTAGTAATCACACGGACGGAACTCTTTGTATTCTCTCCAGTGATTACATTTCTAAACACTAGAAAAAAGCAGTTTACTATTTTACTTTAATTTCATAAAGCCTTGTCGTTGACAAACTTAACTCCCCTAGAGAACCTTAGCACAGTTTGTAATAACTATTTACTTCAAAGAAGACATAAAATGAACCTTTTAAATTGACTTCAAACAAACAGTTTCTACAGTTTGAAAAGACATATCATCAACTGCTACATGTAATGTGCCGGGTTTGATTTAAGAGTAAAATTGCGAGCACGCTTGATATGTTGATATGCCTCAGTGTAATAGTAAAAAAGGCTAACTGAAAAAAAAACTCCTTCCTATTACTTGGCTTGGAAGTTCAGTTTACATCATAAATATATATTTATTTCAAATATATGATGTTTCCAGTTACAGTTGAAAGTTGGTAACTTTACGAGTTTACATTAAGAGAATAACTCAAATATATATTAAATTAGAGATATGTTCATAGAACATGGATGCCCCCACATTCCGCTGTATTGTCACAAAAAAATCCTGTATAATGACAGGTGCGTATAAACATTGTCTTTAACATTAAGGAGCCTAAAATGCTATGTTTGCCTAATCAGGGGGCATAACTCTGTCGATCTCTAATAAATTTGCGTCGAAATACCCAGGCACGTAAGTTTACATTATTATAACTATCCTTAGAGAGTTTCATGCCTCTAAAGTTATACGTTTATGTTTAAACGCGACACAAGTCTAAAAATGAAATTTTTTGCTTAATAAGGGCCATTACTCTACCGATCTCCAATTAATTTTCGCCAAAATATCTAGGTGCGTAGGTTCACATGCTGTCTGCATCATTGATTAGAAAGTTTTAGAAAGATTTAGAAAGTTTCAAGCTCTAGCAGTTATACGTTTGGAGTTACACGCGACACAAGCCTAAAAATGCTATTTTTTTTGCTTAATCAGAGGGCATAAGTCTGTCGACCTCCAAAAAAATGAGCCAAAATACCCAGGTGTGTAAGTTCACATGCTGACAACTATTTTTAGAAAGTTTCATGGTTCTAGCAGTTATACCTTTAGAGTTACACGCGACACAAATATAAAAATGCTTTTTTTTGCTTAATCAGAGGGCATAAGTCCGCCGACTTCCAAAAACATTGCAATCAATTCTGTCACCATATTGTATGTAACTTAAATATGTCGGGGAAGGGCCAATTTTAATGTTGTGAGAACTTGTGGCCCGACCCTTTTGCATAATATGTAAATGTACTTGCACTTATATTTGTGAAAAAGTTAATGTAATAAAATATGTTTAAACTAAAACCATGCGCCAAAATATTGACGTGCATAAGTTAACATGCTGACAACTATTTTTAGAAAATATCATGGCTCTAGTTATACGTTTGGAGTTATACGCGACATAAACCAGCGGACGGACGGACAAGGGCAAATGTTTATCCCCACCCCCTAAAAAATTGGGGATGGCATAAAAAATAAACGACAATATACATGAGCTTATAATTTTTACCTGTGCTGTATGAAATCATGAGCCTTGTCTTGCTGTCACGACATTTAAATTTCACATGTTTCGAAAGTTGAATGCCAAATGTTGTGCTAGCACAACATGATTTTGAATTCGAATGTCGTATGTTGAATGTCGTGCTTGTCAAATGTTGTGCTAGCACAACATTCAAATTTCATTTTTTTCAAATGTCGAATTATTGTGCTGGCACAACATTCAAACCAAAAGATTTTAAGTTTGAATGTCGTATGTCGAATATCATGCTGGCACAACATTCAAATTTCACGTATTTCGAATGTCGATTGTCGTGCTAGTACAGCATTCAAACCAAATTATTTTAAATTTGAAGCCGTATGTCGAATGTTGTTCAGGCACGACATTCTAATTTCACTTGTTTCGAATGTCGGCAAGCACAACATTCAAAGAAATAAATGATTCAAAATCGAATGTCGTATTCTAAGGTTGTGCTAGCACAACGTTCAAAAGTCACATCTTTCGAATTTCGAAAGTCGGGCATGCACAACATTCAAACCAAATTATTTTAAATTTGAATGTCGTATATCGAATTTTGTTCCATCACGACATTCTAATTCAAGTTTGTCGAATGTCGTGCCGCAAAATATTAACTAACTGTAAAGAAATATGAATTGCAAAACTATCTAGCTAGAAACAAACTTACAACCGAAGAAAAATGTATTGTGAAAGGTTGAAATCATACCACGGTTTTGAAAACAATTTGTACTTAATATAACAACAATGACAGGGTAACATTTATAGTTTTACAGGCTATTAAAATGCATGCACATGAAGGCCTGAATTAATACACCTGTAATCTGTTCTTCAAATTGCATGTTCGTTGATTTCAAAATGCCTTATGGTCTCTGTTTATTGAATATATCAAATAGATAATGTTTTTAAACGTATCTTCCCTATGGCTTTATAAGTAACTGAAGTAATTAACTTCGTAATAAATTATATAATGTACGAGTGAAATGTAAAGAAACGCAATTTTTGCTTTGGTCTGAAACATCAGCAATGTTCCTGAGGTTTATGTTGTTCCCTTTATACTGTAATTATTTACTTATTTGTACTCTAATAATATAAGATATAGTTTACGAAAAGCGCATGGTAATATATAACTAACACACAGAAAATATCAACGTCTTAAGACATTGTTTAAAACTTCAACTTGTGTTTATTTTTTCCTCGTGTAATGAAGCAAATAAGCAAAGAAGACTCACTATACATGAGAGGTTTTAACAAGTTTCGATCAAATGGTAATAAAATAAACAAGGCTATGTCTGTAAGTGACAATGCTCCATCTCAAAAAAAGTGTTGAAGCAGTGTTTCTAAATAGTGATAAACGTGCAGAAAAGGCAACATGACAGACAGACAGATTGCGACAGATTGACTCAAAGACACAGACGGATGAACAATATACGAAGTACTGCCTCAGTCTATCTAATGAATATATATTCTTAAAATCATGTTATGACCTATACAGGGTACAAAAAAACAGGAATGCAGTATTTCATATAACGTGGTGGTACGGACAACAGACAGACCGACGGACACCTTGTGAAACACAGCTTGAATCTAGTGGACATTTTTTAAATCATATAATGAAGAAATTAGTGCAGACAGGAACTAGTTAGAGCATAAAGGCTGACAATGTTCTATATGATTGGACAATGATGCCTGACCTTGACCCTGGAAAGCTATGTCATCTCCTACATAAAAGAATGGCAAAACTTACAGAGCGCAAGCATATTGTACCATAGACGAACAGACAAATGAACATAGAGACGGACTATTTATGACAAGCTTACCATGTGCCTAGTTATTACAAAAACCATTTATGTTACATAATTTACTGAATGAATAGAAACATTTAGGATGGAAAATGGTGTATTATTTTCTTAATTATTTCTGACCTTGACTCTTTTTCGCGACAGTCGTCTCCAGTTGAAGATCTATAGTGGCAAATTCTGTCTAAATCCTCTATGGAAAATAGTTACAGAGCGGACACGAATTGTCCACGGACAGAAGGACGGACAAACGGTACGATTACTATATACCCTCCTTCGGGGGCATAAAAAATGTTTTACATATTCAACAACTAAACGACATTAATTTTCTTTTCTCCCTACTGGTACTCCACAGTCGATGACAATACTTTTTTCTTTATATGTTTTTTCCTAGTACTAAGCCCCGCTTTTAGAAAAACCTCACAACACAGTATCGACTAATATAATATTAAGAGCAAACAAGCTTTGTCATCAACGAGTTTAGAAATTAAAGCTGAAAAAATCAACTGCAAGGGTGAAGGAGTAATTAAATGATTTAAGAGTAATACTGAGTTGTACTTTCTTATGAGTAAAAATATCTCTGCCAAAGCAGCAACATAAACAGTGTTCCTTACTTGTAAGAGAAACAACAAAAAAATAAATCTGAAACAAAATTGTCCTTACTTAATAACGCCTAATAATGCAGTTAAACTTCCGACGAAACTGAAAATCTGAGTTTGGGAAACAAAGCAGACGGTATCCTGAATTGTCTACCATTGTATGGTTTCAATCATCACTTTATGCATCAAAAGGGCTTGGTTTTAGTAATATACAAATCCGATATATGTTTTGGTTAGACCAATCAATTTGCACAGATCTGTTTTCTAAAATGAAAAAAAATATCACCTGTCCTTTTACGTAACATATTCACTGTGAATAAAGTACTCCAGTTAAGTAAAGTTAAATAATTTCAAAACCCGTTTCTAACGGACCCAGTCAAAAGTACCACTATAATTGAAGGGATATTTTTGATAATATTCCTTCTCAAAAGCAAAAGAGGTCTTTGTTAAGTCTATTTTTTGTGATTTCTGAACACTGTTTTTCACAAAAATAAGCTTGACTTAAACGTGTACACAAAAAGTAGGTGCTTAAAAACAACTACACTAAATATTAATGAGTAATAGTTTAACGGTGTGGCCATACCACGTTGTAAATGATGTCATTTAGGCTGTCGCAAGCAGCAACTTTCTGCCTCGATTCGGAGGAGAAAACTGTTGTAAGTAATTCATTTCTTCATCATTTTTTATGGTATATAGCGCATGTGAAGCGGAAAATTATGCCCTACACATTGGAACTGATGATTCTTTTTTCAGGTGTACAGGATTTTCTAACATTCGGGAAAACTGATGCGCTTTTAGCGGAAGCAAACATATTTTTGCGAACTCCATATTTCCCGAATATTAAGAAAAACACTACATCTGACAAAGAATCGTTCTGTATGTAGTGCACAATTTTCCACTTCGCATGCACTATATCCCCTTTAAATTTATCAAGAAATAAAATATTTACAGCAGTTTTCTCCTCTGAGTCGAGGCAAAAAAATGCTGCTTGCGACATCCTAAATGACATCATATACCACGTGGTATGGCCACACTGATGTTAAACTGTTAGTTGAAAAGCGGTTTAACACATTTCATTCTGCGTAAAGATATTACCCGTGGGAATTGCAATAATTACTTTACCTGGAGAAGAAAACAAAAGCAGTTTTATTTATTTTTACAGTAAGGCATGCAGAAGAGAAGCATAAACAAAACTCTTTTCTTGAAAGCACATCAAACATTTTGTTTACAAATATCAGCAGAGTTTACATTCAAAACACAACTACGTCACTGACTGTATTTCATTTCATACTGCGAAGCTATAGACAGATCAATTCCCTTTCATGATAGGAAATTACGCAAACAAAAGTAATAAAAAGTCATCAGTAAGTGAGGAAGAGGGAAAAGCATAATCAACCCAGTCAAATAAAAGAAATTTATATTCATTAAGTTTGTTTGCGGTCTTGACCTAGATAGGTAAATAAAGAACAAAGTGTGAAGAAGAAAAAGAACTTGACATACCTATTTGTTAAGTTTTTTATGTTATCTATTTCATGTGATATAAAGTTATATTAGTACGCTTAAAACTCAGGCACGATTAATCAAACCACCGATGGAATAAGATTTTGGTGTACAAAGTCTTTTTTTTATTTAAAAGGGTCACTTTCTGTTACTTTGTACACGTTGTATTTATATGTATGTTTCAAATAGATTTTGATAAGCTGATCCTCTCGTGCACTTTTTTTAATTATATCATTCAAAGAGGCAAATTAAATAAAAGAGAGGACCAAATGGTCCTGGGTCGCTCACCTGAGAAAGGGCTTGTTAGAGTAAGATGAAAAAAAAAGCAACGCCATAAATACCTCTAAGCTCTAGGGCTTTAACACTCTGGCAAGAAGCTTTTTAAACCTTTTTCCTACTTAACTTTATGTAAAACCAAGTGACCTATGGGGTGGGACCAGTTTTGACCCAGGGGCCATAAGTTTGTACCAACTTGGTAGAGTTCCACTATACAATGTCACAAGCAAATATCTAAACTCTTGGCGTTATGGTTAATGACAATGTTTTAATTTTTTTCATATTTAGGCCTGTGTGAAATGAAGTGACCAATGTTTTAAGGTCAGTTCTGACCTACAAACTTGATAGACACTTACTAAGGAAGTGTAGGCTTTACGGTTACTGACAAAAAGCCTCTTCAAATTTTTGTTACAAGTCAATGTTACATAAAGTGACTCCTTGGTAAGGTCAATCTTGACCCTAGAGACATGATTTATACGATTTTAGTAGAGGTCTACTAAATAATAGTTTAAATCGAATATGTAAGTTCTAGGCCTTGTGGTTTCAGACAAAAATGATTTTTTAAAACTTTTCCCATATAACTATGTGAGTCAAGTGGCCAGTGTTGACCAAGGTGGATGTCCACTAGACAATGGTACACACTAAAAAGCTTAACTCTAGGCTTTGGTATTTTTGGAATAAAGATTTTTTTAAAAGTTTTTCCTATATGAGATTATGTAATATCAAGTGACCCTTGGGTAGGGGTCAATTCTGAACTCAGAGCTATGATTCATAAGATTATTGTAAAGGTCTACTAGATGATGCTACAATCCTAATGTTTAAGTGCTAGATATGCGGTTTCAGACAAGAAGTTTTTTTCTTTCAGTTGCCATGGAAACAAAAATTCTGTATGGAATTCAATTTTTAATATTGTTTTTAAATGGGACTATACACGGATTGTTCTTTGAAGTTCAACTGCATCTGAACTAGTGGCAAAGGAGGAGATGTTGTTTGAGTCAACTGTGGACGACGGACGGACGAAGGATAGACATAAGAGAATCCTTAAAAGATACAACTGACCTTCGGTCAAGTGAGCTAACTAAACTCCCTTGTGAAAGTCGAAATTTAGATTCCTTCAGCACAGAAATGTTTCTGCTAATACTAGCCATGTCTATTCTTACAAATTGTTTTTGGATAAATGATGAACAAGCCTAACAAAAATTTTAAAAAATCTTTTAGCGAGGACACCATGCTAATAATAATAATGATAATAACAACAGTAACTGAAAACCTTAACAAACCGCTGTTTATCATTCTTGATCATCCATCAGAATCAACGGTATTTATCTTTTAGTAAACCACTCGGTTAATTGTTATTTTATGGTTGCATGTGTGTCTATTTCAGTAAGATCGCTTGATCAAATTCGGGGATTAAATTAATCAAAAGTCATTCTAGCATAAAATCGCTTGTTTTTGCCCATTTTGCCTATGCTTTAACGAGACCAAAAAGGTGAGTTAACAAGGAAGTTCTCGCGCTCACGCGCTGTTATTACCCGTTTTCACTTATGCGCGTTACAGGGCCTTTGTAAATAATGGACGCTGATCCGCCTTTTTTGCCCCAGATCGGCAGTTTATGTAACTTTGCAGGTCGGAACGTAGACGAAACATTCATGACTATTGTTAAAATCCTTCCAAATATTTTTTAATCGACACTTTTTAAGTTTCAAGATGGCCGCTCGACAGGTTGAAACATGTTGACGTGTCGCCCTGGATATCTATAACAACTTAAAGGCGACTGTACTAATATTTTTTTTGTTTTTCGTAAACATGTCTTTTCTAGATCATTTTATGCTAGAATAGCGTTAACGCACGTTTTTTCGTGTCATAACATCTGCAGAATCCCTCGGGATATGTTGGTGCCCAAGCCCGTACGTTTCCGAAAGTGCTATATTTTGTGTCAACACAAATTTCTGTAAAAGCACATTCTATATTAAATTTTATTGTACCATCATAAATGATCGTAAATAAAAAATACACAAACTATTTTGAAGACTGTTTGAGGACCAGTACCGTTATAGCAGATATTATAAATTTATTTTTGACTTCCGTTATGCTTTACGAAGGCTTGATTGTGCAACGATGGATCTCTTTTTAAATGAACGGAAACAAATTCGAGCTGGTAATGATACAGACTACAGACAACGATACAGGCGGTATAATGAACGCCCTAAGAATGTTCGCCTCTTACATTTAGAAAAGGTTAAGAGCACTGACACTTTCTATCATAAATATATATATCTGAAAGATATTTATATTTTTATTTGATCAAAGCAACAACTGAAACACAGCTTGAGGTCAGCTGTGGCTCTACTCTAAACTTAAAATCTTAAACGACTTATTATGAATAACATTTAATAAAAGTCGCCAATGTATAAAACAAAGAGCTAAACCCTGAAATATTAAAGGAAAACTAGGCCATGCACACTCTAATGTTTCCATAATATCAACCACATAATTTGCCTCGTCTTTTCAAGCGTGTGTCGAATAAATGTCACCAAGACAAGCCAGACAGTTAAGAGGGAAACCTTCTTTATAATTGGACAGCAAGTCAAGAAGTGGATTTGTCTTCTTATAAAAAACTGGGTCAATGTTGAAAAAAGACCATTCAGTACTTTTTTATACCTTAAAGTACAGAAAATTACAGTAGGAAAAAAACATAAATACATTTTGTGTCCAGCTTTTTTATATAGCATACATGTGCAGCAAACATATTTTGTTTGCTTGTTATCAATGTTGAATGTACAAGCACAAGAAAAAGTACCTGGTATACTTCTTCTTGGTGACTGTTTTGGAAATAACTATTCATAGAATTGTGGTCGGTTGCCAATATATTTTACTAGTAAAAGTGAGTGGGAATGCCATTGTTCTAATCAAGAAGTAACTATGGGAATTTTATTTTACCACGCTGATTAATAAAAAGTAAAAACAATATATTTTAATAGTGCATTTAACACCTAAACATTCATTTAGTTCATCATTACAAAAGACAGTTTGAGAGTCATAATGTACTACAGATCTAGAATTGACCGACCTTCAAACAAAAAAGCCACAAGACATTAAACTTCAGCATGCTGAATAAAGACATTGAATGCTGCACAAGCGCAATAAAATATTGAAATTTGAATAATTGCTGTAAAAACTTATTCAAATGCAAGTAAAATTCTTCCCTGTCGTCAATTATTTTGAAGTAAAAATGAAACACAGCGTTTCTCTGGAGAAATTATGATCGACAAAGAAATGTGCAAGCATGAAACAAAGGTTGCTTTGTTGAATGCAAATTTCTGAGTCGTAACATTACTTAAGATATTTTCATTACTAAAAATGTTCTTGCTTAAACGCGTAACTGATCTAGCCAGCAGACACCAGCTGGATCAAATAACAAGTTGCCTTTTCCTAAAAGCAATATTGCCTTCATTGAACAAACGCACAAAATAGGGAGCATTTGTAGTGCTTATGGTGTAAAACTTTCAGGTTGTGTTCACTAACGTTCTGCTTTAAAAGTGTTTCCCATAGTAATAATGGAATGTATCTAGGATCAGGCTTGGGGTAATCGAATACAGTAATTGTAATCACCTGTAAATGTATCTGATTACTGTCGTACATCTGATTACATCTAATGTAATTCAATCGATTACAAAGACAAAATTTTGTATTTCATCATGAATACTTTTGATTACTTTCTGATTGCACATGGACATTGGATAGATGATAAATCCATTTATTGCATTTTAACTACTGGGGCAAAAGATAAAAAACATATGCTGCTTTTGCTAGAAATAAGTAATATGCTAATTATATTTTCAACTTCATCTCCTTAAGAAAAATATTCTTTTACAACATACATTGATCGCAATGTTAATTGTCTCCTTTGTGTGCTCTGATCTATTGCGTCACCTTTCTTAACACATGTTGCAGGTAACTTTGCTACAATTGTAAATTTGTACTTCATTAGGTGTGAAAGCCATAATCTTAATAATAATGAAATTATAGTGAGACTTTGCCCCAGGGAAAATCAAAAATATCAGTTAATACTGCAATACACCAGTTGTTTAACTGTTAACCTAAAAAGAAATTAGAACCTCTTTTATAATTTTCTTTTTTATCCAGTATAACAAATGAGTGATATGTTTTTGAGCTCCCTCTGCTGAAAATATATGACACACTGGCAGTAGAAAACTATTTTTTGCAAAAATGTCGAAGTGAGTTTTGGACTTTTTTTTAACATACCTGAGGGTTCTATAGGACCAGTAAAGTTGAAATGCAAGCTGTGTCCATCAGTTATATCTGGGAGTACATTATCTGTGTCCAACTTTACTAACCATTTAAAGGTGAGTTTTTTGTACTTTTACAAGCACCAAATTATTTAGTATAGTACAAGTACATGTATTACCAATATTTAATAGGGGTTAAATTGTAAGAAATCTTTTTTCTAAAACTGCAGCTACATGAATTGTTTTGCCAGATTTTTAAATGGCTTGAAATTATAATTAAAAACTTGCAAATGTTTGAAAAAAATTGAATAATGTGATTTTTTGCTGTTTTCACAGAGACTACACAGAGACATATCTTCAGAGGAAAATTCAGAATGGAGGACAAAATCCAAAACCTTCTGGGTCAAAACTATCAGCTTCAGCAGAACAAACCTCTATAACCAATTTCACAGATGAATGTAGCAAATATGCAGCATCTAATCAACGACAGCACCGTATAACAAATGCATTGATAAAATTTGTTGCTGGTGACCCGATGCCTTTGTCTACAGTCTATAGTAAAAATTTCAATGATTTTATGTTGTTAATGGACCCTAAGTACCAAGCGCCAGACCGTAAAACTTTTACACACAAAAAATCTAATACGAAAAATCCACTGATGTCCAGTCAAACTTGAAGCATAGGTTAAAAAATGCTGAAAGTGTTGCTCTTACATTGGACTTGTGGTCTAACCGCCAGATGCGTGGTTTCTTGGGAATTACGGGACATTTTTTAATGAACTGGACTTTAAAATCAGTTATGATTGCATGCAGGAGATTTAAAGGTTCGCACACTGCAGAAAATATCCACGAGGAGTTAGAAGAATGCCTTGCGTGCTTGACATCAGTCACAAAATTCCTTGTATAATTACAGACAATGCGTCAAATATGACTAAAGCATTTGATTCTGACCTGCCGGGATTTGCCTCAAGTGAGCCAGAATATGAAAATGAAGATAAGGATGAAAATGAATCTGACAGGAAAAAAATGGATACACTAAATCTAGATAAAGAATTGGATATTGGTGTAAATGTACCCAAACATCATCGTTGCTATGCTCATACTATTCAACTTGCTGTTAAAGATGGGCTGAAAGATATCAGTATAAGTTTACAGAATGTACTGAGCAAAGCCTCCACTATTGTTAACTACACACGGCGTTCTATCTTGGCTAATGATACACTTGAGGGGGAAAAACGTCTACAGACACCTTCTGTAACTAGGTGGAATTCACAGTTGAACATGATTAGATCAGTCCTCAACATTTCAGAAGAAAATTAAACAACATTGACACTGTAAAATTAAGTACATATGAACGAAAGCTTCTTGGAGAACTTTGTGCAATTTTACACCCTTTCGACCAGAACGATGTCGTCTTTCTAATGAAAACTTTCAAAAATTGATGATAATTAGATACAATGGAGATGTCTAAATATATATGATTCGAACAGAATGACATTGTGAATCTTCCTTTATAAAATTAAAATTATGATTTGAACAGAATGACGAATGACATTGTGAATCTTCCTTCATAAAATTAGTGACTCAGTGTGTTAGACAAAAATTGACTGCTTTACTGAGCCAATATTTTTCCTACAAATAATATTTGTTTATCTAATGTTTTCTCCTAGAAAATTTGTCTTGCAGTTTGAAATAATATTGAAAGTGATCAAATGTAATCTGATTACTTAACCACAAGTAACTGTAATGTAAGCAATTATCATCAAAACATTAAAGTAATCCAATGTAATTGTAATCAGGAAATTTCAAAGTAACTGTAATGTAATCAGTTACTAACACAAGTAATCAGTCCCAAGCCTCTCTAGGATTAGCAACGATGCAAACAAATCGAGAGTCATTTGTTTGAATTAATCTCCATAATCTCCAAGCGTGCTACTAAATTAAAGCATAGTAGAATATATCCTAAAGGGATATAATATATAAATGCCGCCGGGGAACACTGAAATCGGGCGGTTCACTAATCCAGTGGTAACGCACGGCAGGTAGCAGGTCAGCAATGGAACTGGTCAATACAAAAAATATTGTGGATTTTTTAACAAAAAGAACTGGGTACAACTTTTCTGTTGCTTTTTTTAATGAAACTAATTTTGTCCTTATTTTCACCTTTTCAGATTTATTTTTGTGTAATGATTATTGCACAATGCTGTATGGCTTGTCAATAACTGAACTCTGTTTGCGTATACTTGACAAGAACAAAAGAAGAGGGACTGCAAACAGTTTTTTTTCTTTTTAAAGCTGCACTAAAACAGAAAAACAGACCAAAGTCAACGTCTAAATTCATCAATGAATGCAGTCATTATTCATAAGGGCGTTTGTGGGGAAAACAGGACAAAGAAATATGTTTGCAGAAACTCTTCAGAAGTCTCCTACCAATAAAACCCTTTCTAGTGATAAGCCAATGAACTTATATCATATAATCCTTACACCATGTAAAGTTATGACATGACGGAGAATATATGCAGAACTGAAAAACAAAAAAAGTCAGAATACCGGATAATAAAATACAAGATTATTGTATTCAATTCTGCAGTTTATTTCTTATTCCAAGCTATGAGTATTATATGCTTTCAGTGCTTTGATTTACTGTGACTTAGAATGAACGAGGAGCGGAGTGTTCTAGAAGGGTGAACGCTACTATATGCTTAGATCGTTAGAATTCTTTTCAAACATACATTTGCAACTTTACAACAAAAATCTTTAAATGTACCTACTGCATGAAAAACGGGCACTTAACTTTTTGGCAAGGTCCTAGATCTACTCCATGTCGTTACTTGTAAACGAAGCGCGCTGTCCTCTCTGCAGACTGGGTTATTTTTCCTTCCAATATCTCGGTTACGACTAAAGCTACTCAAACAGGTTTTCATTGTACTTTTTTTCCAAACTACCTCACGGTCTGGTACAAGACTTCAGTTGACGTATTGGAGTATATCAATTTATTCTCAAAAGACAAACTAACTCTTGCTTTGAAGGCTTCAAAATATCCTGCCTATATAGAGGATATTAAATGAGTGGTCATGTAATACAGGATTTATTGCACGAGTTATTTGAAAACGATAAAAACCTTGCTCTGTCGAGTTTTTATCGTTTTCTAATAACGAATATAATAAATCACGTATTTCATGACCGGAATTATATTGTTCTGTTTTTATCATAGAAGTGTTGTAAGTGAATGGTGACAGAAACGGACAGAAACTGTTTGTTTGTCCGTATACGTGCGAACGTCATAAGCGTATTATTAATGACGTTGATGTCGTAGTGTTATTACACTAGTGTAGCATGGCTTTATTACACGCCCACGACGTCGGTTTTGAAAAAGACAGGAATGTTGGCATGGTCGTAATATAAATGTTACTCTATTCATTCCACAAAAGTCTCAAACCTGGCGTTGATAATTAACACTTCACAACTGGCTCCACGAAAGATCTAAACTAATACACCTAAAATCAAATAACCTTTAATATATCCTTATTCTGTTTCATGAACCTATCCCTAGTATGTTTGATTTTTCGCAAGATTCGTTTTTTTTTACAGACAAATAAATGAAAACTACGACAACATCTCTCAACTTACAAAGTTTAACGAACTAAGCTTCTGCACTTTAAAGAGCTATTGCATGATTAAGATTTTCTTCACGACTGACGTGCAGTCTATCTCATAGACACAAAACAAATTCTTCATAATCTACACTTTGATTTCTACTTACCTATGGTTTAACAGAACCTTAGTATACCATTTTCATCCATGGCAGAATCAAGAGTTTCTGTGCTGAAACATGGACAGACGAACGGACAGATTACCCAACAGAAAGGCAGTCGAATGTAAATTCATAATTCCTTTAGAAGAAACAGAAACTTCATTTAATCATCTTATACCTTCGCATTTAAGGAAAAAAATCTAATTACTTTTCGGCTTCTACTATTTCTTTTCACCCTGACACCTAAAAGTTACTGCGTAACAATTCAACATTTAGGCTTGTTTATTGACCTTTATTTTCTTATTTCTCCTGTAGACAAAATGCGAGGAGTTAAATTATTGAGATTTATTTGAAGACTGCAGACTTTCAGTCTCAGCACATTAGATACATAGCTTTTTTAAGCAAACGCGTTATTTTCTATCTAAGAGTTCTACTATATTATGATCACTAAATGTCAATACAAGTTGAATCAACTTCACGCAAAATGAATTCTAATTTACCATTAAGTTCTAATTCCTTTACTTGACAATCTATCAAAATTTGTCAATAATATTCAAAGTTCTAATTCCTTTACTTGACAATCTATCAAATTTTGTCAATAACATTCAACTATTTGAAACCGAAATTGCCCTTTATACCTCAATAAAAAAGTTTTTAGTTAATCTTGTTATTTCACTAAATATCTTTCAAGATATTGAATAAAAACAGTATACTACTTCTGTTTCTTAAATTCCGGTGAAAGGATATTTTCTAAATGGCCATGTTTTGCCTTCACAATATGTTATCTTCAGAAGAAGTCTATTTCAAACTATTTCAAATTTAACTTTATCAATGGAATATGTATATGAAGTCAATTTCATAATTAAATTCATTAAGTGATGAATACCTTTTATTGCTTCCATTACATTACACTTAAAAATTTCCCAACGTGTAGATATTTAGGAATATGATGGCTTGGCACACATTCCTCTTTGCAAAAGTAATTTTGAAATCTTTATTAGATTCACTTGTTAGCAGACGGCAAATGAGACATCACTTTATACAGGCTTCTTACTGGCAAATGAACAAGTTTTCCAAAACTGAAACGTGAACTGAATTATGTAAAAAAAATTACTGACCTATTTTGTTTCTCTTTCTTTTCGTAATTAAAATATTTTGATTCAAAACATGTCTAAGATGTAGATTTCACACTGGTACAGCGTTGAGAGGGTTACGCTATAGCATATGAATCGAAGCTGGTGTTTTTCGTTAATCATTAGTAATATAAATTCATTTGAAATTTTAGCTTTTGTATTGAGACTGAAATCATAAAAGGACCTGACAAAAAATAAACTTGACTTTAAAAGAAATTTCTTTACCTCTATTTTGTAAAAGCAAAATATAACTGAGAATCCTTGTCCGTCTCTTTAAATAGTTGGCATTCTTGCAGGGTCACAACTTATATGGCTTGAACACAGATATCTGTGTACACACGTACTGTGACGGTGGACTATGAGGTTTAATTATTTTTAGGTATTTATACCAAGTCACAGGTAATATGTAACCACGCTTACTTTATCTGAAAACACAGAAATACAGATTTACTAACTTGTTTTAATGAATGTTGGAATTGTTGTGAAACAGTGTTTCCTGTGATTATCTTTAATTTGTAAGTACCAAGTTAATTTACAGGTTTATCAAGGTTCCCTCAGTCTGTATACTGAGTGGTCATTTGATCAGCCGAATAATCGTTATATTCTAATGATTTGTTTTAAATATGTATCGACATTAAACTTTTATTAACATACAAAGTGTTGTTATCTCGTACTTTTGCTAAAAAATAAGTTCAAAGTTAAAAAACCCCATAATGATAAGAGTTAATATATCGAATGTAATTAGCCTGCAGAAATATGATTCTATTAAAACCTGATAGCTAACATTAATGTACACCTGTTTTGATGTCTGTTTAACCACAGAATGGTATAAATATGTTATCTTGTACACATATTACTAAAGTGTGAACAATAATTTTGTAAACTATTTTAATATATAATTCAAGTATGAAATGACGTCTGATTTTGTTAAAATCTCTTTAGGGCCTTGAAATATCATACACTCATGTGAAACAGTTCACAGTCATTGTGAGGAAATGTGAGTAAATATCTATTCTAAATGCTTTGTTAAGATGCCAATTACCCATTATATATTTCATCTAATTACGTGTGAATTTTATCGAGATGTGCAGACAAAATATTCACCTAAAGGTATGTAAGTTATATACAGCTAATCGTAAAAGCAAAATAAACTAAGGAGAACTCAAATATCTGGAGTTATTGGTATAACAAATGTGTGATCATATGTTTCGTTTATTAGATAAAATGCCATTATTAAGGTCAGAGTTTACGATATTTCAAGATGTGCTTTCAATGTGACAATGGAACAGTAATGAAAAATCTGACAAAGGCAAGCAACGCTACAGTCGAGGTAATTACGTACAATGAGGTGAATTAAGACATTCGAAGGTATGCCAGAAATGTCAGATAGACTAGCCTAGAGAATATCTGTACATATACAAAATGTAAAAATTCAGCAGGTGTAAACAAGTGGCTGCATACATTTGTGACAATTCTTGTGCATTAGCGAAATGTTCAACTTGAATTGCAATTTGACTTAAGTTTCCGAGTGATCTAAATAAACTGGCTGGAATCTAAAAACATTTTGTACGATAACTTTTGGAAGAAGAAAAAAAAACTTATTTTGCGTTCGTAATACGGATCACAAAACTTCCCAAAGTAAGCAAAAGGCAAACCAATGAAAATAGCTTCCAGAAGATCAATACCTTATAGAATGATTCATTTTTATACGATTGTTATTGTCACCATTCAAGATAATAGCTTATATTTAGTGTCAATAGCATCTGAATCCGCAGTTCATGAGGGCTATTATTCTCTCCATATCTCACTGTAATAACAAGCTGAGTTAATCATGTTTTGTTATCAGGGCTTGTATTACAATTTTATCGATATCAATATTTTTCATTTTTTGTTAATCTCAGATATCAGGTTTAATTCATTTCCCGTTGCCAACCAGTAGGTAAAATACCATATTACTTGAAGAAATAAAAAAAACAAATGCTGTTTAAAACAAATAACACCGTAGCAACAGTTCTGAGGTTTGTATCATGATTTCGATCAAAATACACCGGCACAGGGGGATTAATCAAAAAACACGAAAAAAGCATCAGCATCAAATATTTACACGCAGGGAGAAAAAAATCAGCAAACAGACAAAATTATCTCCTGTAACTAGGTCTGATAGTGTCGCTTAATCGCTCTAGTCTACATTAAGTATCATGAAAAATGGTGTTCGTCTTCCCATAATGTATGTGACAATCACAGTCGAAAAAAGGTTGCCATATAAATCGCAATAAGAGAACACAACCCTTTCACTACATTTATTATGCATACTGATTCAAGCACCAAAGAATCAGAGACAAACCTAACATACTTTCGACTGTTTAATTTCAAACGGCAAAACATTGAAAATAAATAGAGGAAATACATTCACGCTGAGAAACCTGTAGAAAAAAATAAAGCTACATATTAAAAAAAAAACTTATATTGGTTACTTCACACAGCTTGCCTATGAGGTGAGCATAACACAGAGAGATATGCCCCAATACAATTTTGTTCTGTGTGTTTTTGTTTAGTTCGAGCAGCGCATCGTTTTAAGCCACTCCAGTCTGTTGGCTGATTGAGATAATAAAAGCGTGTGATCGGATTCTAGTGAAAGGAAACTAAGACGTTACTGACTCATAACTACAGAGATAATTTATTATTATTGTTATTTGTTTATGGCATCACAGTAAGTGGAAAATGTAAAAAGAAAAAAAAAACAAAAACAAAACAAAACATTTGAATCTTTAGTGCAAATAAATGAGGAATTAAATATTGATGTGGATAGTTCTGTAAACGGATGGATAGTGGATTGATTTATGTAAGTATAACCTTGTGATTTTTCGACACCTCAACCTTTATACATTTATCAAATATATTTCTGGTAACGAACTCTTATATTTCAAACTTAAGTAGAACTGCAGAAATAAATAGTCATGAAAGCTGTAAACATTGTCTCTCAGCCTTGCCAGAAAAAAAACAGTATTCTAATACTGTAAATAAAAAAAAATCATAAAAACACAAACACTTTAAATTTATCCGTTGCATGCTATAATATATTATAGTTACCTTAACGAACTGAACGAAGATAAGATTTAATATTCAAATAATCATGAAATGATTTATACAGTACGAAGATCTATCTTGAAATTTTGCCACGATCAGAAAAGAATGGCTACTGTTTAAAATACGTTATGACGTTTCCGTAGCAACTAGAATTAACGACATAATCTAGTTACTTCACAACGGATATAAACAACCTTAGCAGACTTTAACAAAATTGGCTTCTCGTTTAATTTTTTTTTTGCATGGGAGAAACAGCATACAGTATTTTTAGTTAATAAATGTGCAAGTAAGAGGGGAAACATAGACATAATTCAACACAGACACACACACACACACACACACACACACACACAAGTGGCTTGAAAATACGTCAGTAAATATCTAAACGTAAATAGCTTTAACTTATTAGATATCTAATTGTGTTTGATCGAACACGCTTGCAACAACAACAACAATAACAAAATGTCTGAAGTGTCCCCAACCATTATCATATACGGAAGTTATCTCTATCAGACTTTCATACTTTTTCCACGAGTAAATCACAAGTTACTGTCATTACTACGATACCTTAGGAAATTAGTAACAGCTTTGTATCCATCGCAGTTAATTAATCGTCAATACTGGTTGTCCATATGACCAACGCTCACTTATAGGTTGTGGTGAGTGGTGCAAGATGCAGAAAGCATCAGCTGACTGACAAACATTCCTAAAAAATTTTACGTGCTCAGTGTATAGCACCAAAATATGGGACCTCGGTTTATTGTCAGTGGAAGAGCGGCGATCAAACTCACGGCCACTAGGTTGTGCGTTATCACTGGTACTGATTCGATCCCGAACATTCTTAAGGATGATGGCTTCTTTTACTTAGTTAAACTGCACCATAAAACGAAATATTAGGATTGTCTTAGGATCATCAGCGTTACGGCTTCTCTTAAGAATTTACAATTTTCGATTCATGTTACATCTTATTACAGAATGTGATCCACCTTTGTATTTTGATGCACATATTCTCAGTAAAATCGAGTGAAAGTACGGGGTTGGTATAATTTCATGTATATAGCTGTGAAGTTGTTTGAATTGAAGTAACAGCCCTTCACAAGAATTTTATGAGCATGGTTAATTTTCCACGTGCGTAATTTAATGCAAATGCATTCTATTAATTTCAAGAATCTATTTAAACAACATATTACCGCTCACAGAAAATTTATAACGTTCAAGTTGTAATAAAAATAATAACAATTTTATCGTGCATAAAAAATTAACTTCTAGAAATCTAACATGAACGTTCATCATGAGATGCAAATGAACAACTCACGGTATATCTTGACAAATTCAGCGCTTCAGTTAAATAATCATTTTCATTTCGAGCTTTAGCTGAGACTTTCACAATGTTATTTGAGAAGAATGAAAACGGTCTAGCAGGTAAAGTTAGGATAGAGATGTATTGTTTAGAATAAAGAGTGTGTTTGTTACCTAAGTTACTGCAACCAGTTTTTGCGTGTTTAATAAAACCTACCTAACTTTCTGTGAGTACAAAATGACAAGAAGCTTTCATCATTCTATTATTTAAGATTTTGATTAACAGGGTGGAATAAATAACAGGTGGTGAATGTCTGTAAATTTGCAGAATTCTCGCGTTTTCTATTATTATCTTATTTATTCAAATGCTTAAGACAAAGGCGGAGATTTATTGCGTTGCAAATCGAGAATAATGCTAGTTTATAAAAGTGAATGATAATGACTTTCGGAATGTAGAAATTATGCATATTACCCTAGGGTACTGTAGTTTTTGTAACAATGGTTAAGATGATGGTTGTAACTCAACTGGCTTTTTGTTTGCTCCAGCCAATCGAAAACAAGGTCCTCCGAGACAGTATAGTCCTGTTAATTGCTCAAAGTAAATCACCAATTCAAATAGGCACTCTAAATTCAGCAGGTCTGAATTACAGAAAAAGGCTGTATGTTCAGATAGTTGAGTTTGAAAGAGATATAATTACAAAAATTTCTTCTGAGTAAAATAGTACATGCCGGAATTGTGGTTGGGATACAAGAATTGCAAGAACATGATAAAAGGTATCAGCACACTTTTCATAAACGTTCAGATCATAAGTGAGTAACTCACAGACAGGGCGATAAAACAAACGTTTTCACAAATCCTACCACTTACTTGGAAAAGGAAGTTTTATATTGCATTGTTAATATACTTTGTACAGCCGTTACTATTTGTTTAGGTCAAATACATCTTATACTTCTTGTCACAGGTGTGATGTCGACGTTATTGATTTGTTCAATTAATTTATTAATCAGTTAGTCAACCAATGACCAAGTTTTTTAATAAATGATTTGATTTATTGCGTCTGATTCTGTCTATTCTTAGAGTTTTGATGTAAAGAATAGGAATCTTTATATATGTGTTCTACGGTAACAACTGTTTTGGTGTCTGGTCATTTTATAATGGTTTGGATTTCGATCATTTACCATAGTTTTAATTTAGTTACATGCTTTTAGGATAAGCGCAAAACATAATATCAGGAAGAGAAACATGTCTACAACAAAAACTTCACTCTGAGTATTGTACTTTGCAAATCATTGACACACAATCGTTCCGAAACAGACCTTTACTGTATATCTAAGAACAAAAACAAATATTTCGTCAGATTTCGAAACATTAACTGGATTAGGCTGACCCATTATCTTACTGCTTTTAAGACCTTAAATACATAATTTGTCATATTTAGCAAGAAATAAGACTACACCCTTATGGAAGGTTTACATTTTTAGGAAAAGTTCAACCTTGGTCAAGATTTGTGTGATTTTGAAGAATATAAAAAGATGTTTCAAAGGACTAAAATGATGTTTTCCTCCACATCTTCTATAGACAAAAAGGTCTCTTTAGCCATATATAACATCCACGAATGACACACATCAAATGCCCATGCCGAACAATTTTAAGACCATATCCTGTACTTCTTTCTCGACAATATTCCCTTAAAACGTCAATTGAGACGTTAGAAAAATACGATATTAGGAGCATTCTTGGTATATCAGTGGACTGTGACATGCATAAGGTGACCACTAAATAAGCACTGAATCTAATATGTCACTAGATTGTATGACGAATAAGGTAGTGACAGAAACTATGACCGATGATGAAGATTCGTGTTGTGTCCGTAGAAGAAAGACATTGTAATTACAGAGGAAATATTCTGTGCAAAGAACATATTTTCAGAACATCAAATACATCTTTCAGTATACTTACAAGCCAGACTGAAAAGAGGTACAATGCTCGATTGATAATATTGAAACATACAGCTTAAAAACGCACCTGTGAACAACTTTTTAACTTGTGTAGCCTGTACATTTAGAAATATTTAATTTGCACTGAGTAAACAAACATATGTTGAAATCTTTGACTTTAATGTTTTCACTGGGGTAAAAATGCATTGGGTAAAAACCTAGTCAAAAAGTATGCTGAAAATTTCAGTTTCTTTTCTGTCCACCTTAGAAGTGGAAGAAGTCTCTATTACTTTAAATTTAAATAACACCGCCATGCATCTTGCTTATTTTCAACAGGAATACAACTTGAATACTAGTATACCAATAAATTGAGCTCAGAAACCATTCAGAATAAATCTGGTAAAATGGATCCAAATAAAGGGTAAGGCAATAATACAAAAGTCAACTCGATCGGAATAATATTGTTATCCAGCATGAAAATATCTTCTGGTACATTTTATATAGATCTACAGTAAATAAATGATCGATGAAGATCTTTCTTAAATGAAATACATATGTTGTTCTCAGATTTAAGTTTTATCAATGACAAATCTGCTTTCAGGCCATACAGTTTTCTTACCAGCCTGTTTTTACGATCAATGTTTAAGCCTGAAGCTGTGTAAGTAGATAATGACTCGTATCTTACCAAGAGAATACTGAACAGGTAATACTTTTGTGAAGAGTTATTTCACTGCCGTGTTTTCTACTTTATTTTTTCTCTCTGGTCTGTTTTTCTTACCAGTGTAGAAGGAGAAAACCTATTGTACTATAAATACCAGTAAGACAATAATATAGGGCTATGTATATAACCCAATCACTCGAAAACTGAAATTGTATAGTTTGTTCCAAGACACGGTTCATCCAGAAAGCATCTACATATGTTGTTTTAAACTGAATGAAACGTTTTATTTTTCTATAAACTGTTGAATAAATAATCATAATATTTTATCTTTTCGGATAAAAATATTTCTAACTTTTTTAAACACTTTTTAGTATAACTTTAGCACCATATTCAAAATTGTAATATCAGGATATAAAATTAAGGGTTTTTAAAACTATAATTTATATAACGATAAACTTACTGATTTTTTCAGTGGAATACACGACCTATTGATTTCTCAATATAATATTTTACAGCATTTTATTTATGTATTTATTCATTTATGTTGTTATGCACGTCAAATGCTAAAACACTAACGGCTGAAACAGCCTGTAGTGTTTGAATTATTAATTGCTGTTACAAGCAAAATGTTACGGCGTTTACAATAATATGAAAATGATAATCATGGGACAGAAGTTATGACAATGTTTTCCAAACAATTCGATAACACCATATTGAATGTTCTTCATCAAGTTTATTGTGAACTATCACTTAATCATATTCTCATATCAATTTCAAATGCATGCTTAAATTGTTGATGATGTCGGACATTTTCCTCATTTTTTTTATTGTAAAATCATCCAAGGCATAACAATTATCAAATTTAGGGGATGAAATTATATTTTGGCCTATCGCATTGCAGTATTTTTCAAATTCGTTCACTGTTCATATAGGTTTGCCAGCATTCACCGGTACCTCAGTTAATCGATCAGTTTTAGTGAGTGGTTGGTGTTAATACGCATTTATAGGACTGAACTAGTCAAGCTACTGCGCCACGCCTGCTGTATAAATTGACGGCAGTTAAGTTCCAGCGGGTAGCTCCGTGAAAGAAAAGTTTGTTAAAAATCTGATGACTGTTCTTAGTTGCTAAAAAGAGTAACATACTGCGTCTGTCACAATGTATGAAACTAATAATATATCTAGAAGGAATTATTTATAAGCTCAACGAAAAGATTTATGACAACTGTTTTAGATATTGTCAACGAAGCAAAGTAAAGATCATTTTAGTTGGTAGAGAATCTATAGTTTGCAATCCACGGTATTATTTTATTAGTAGTTCATTGTGTATGTCTTCACACCTCAAAACTTACATGAAAGGGTCGAAGAATAACACCCCTAACTCAGCGGCCACGAACTTCGAGTTTTGCCTTTCGAAGTAATATTACAATAACCTGACAATAAGCCATATTAAACAGTTTTTTTAGAATCTTTAAGAGTATACCGACATTAAGTTGAACACAAACATAACATCTAACTGATGGAAACATGATGGCAACATGATGACAATATAAAAATGTCTTATTGTTTGATAAAGAAATGAAATAAGAATAAACTGGTAGTGCATCAGACAAATGAAAATTATTTAATGTAATAGAAATACAGTTGAACAAGAACTATCACTGAAAGATGACAAAGCCCCCCGAAGTGGTGTTTTGGCCTTTGAGATGAGGACCAAATGAAGATACCTACGAGGGAAAGGTCAATCAGGGGTCAAGGTCCCATAAATATATGTCAGTAGCAAAATTCAATTATTTGACCTTTATGGTGAAGGCCATTTATGAGTCAAGGTCCAGTTTAGTCTGGTCTATTTGAAGGTCTTGTCCAAAGGGTGGTTGTGTTCAAGTATGAAGTAAATCCATTTACTAATAAAGAAGTTACTGGCAATGTTAAAATTTTCGGACGGAATGACGGACAGTTCAAAAACTATATACCCCCATTCGGGGACATAAAACTTTACTTGTTGCATTATTGGTCTATACGAACTTTAATGGAATTATCAAAATTGTTATAACTTTATAAAAATGCATATCGAATGCAAGAGGTTAATAAAGCTTTTTATCTCAGAGAAGTCAAAAATGTAAAAATAAAATAAAATAAAATAATCTCTTATGCTTTTTGATCTTAAAATTAAAAAGAACAGATAATTTTTCAAAAAGCAAATACTGTGTTGCAGAGGCTATTGAACTTAATTAAGCGACAGGAAAGACAAAGAAAGCCAGGTCATGAAATAAATAGCCGACTTGAGACTCTAAACAAATAGCATTATTTCAGGATAAGGTAAATACGAAAATGTCATCTTCAGATCAAAGACATTCTAAATTGGATTGATGCAAATCTATCGTAAATAACTTTTAAGTAACTGATCAGTTAGATAGATAGATAGATAGATGATAGATGTTTATTCAGGTTAAAACACACTTATAAGCAAGTATATCTCAATGTACAAGAAAATTCAAAGCAAAATTTAAAAAAAATTGTCGGATTGCTGCTGATCAGCATCAGTAATTCTAAAAACTGCCATAAAATTATTGTAATAGTACAATTTGACATTGGGTAAATGCACAAAAGTGCGGCTATTAAAATGAGCTTTAAAAAGCGTATCACCTCAAATTAGATTTGAAGGGAACAGATCAGTAACTACCTCACATTTTAAATGTAGAAATTGACTGCTTATAACTTATCACAGTAGTTACAAATATCACATTATCAGAAGCTAATATTTTAGTATATTATAGAAACAGTATGTAACATCATTAAGAGTATATTGAACAATGAAAGGAGCAAAATGGAAATACTTGAAGTGTCTAGTGTGTAAAAACCTAGGATGGCCCATGAAAGCCCGAAGGCTTATTTCCAATGGGGTCCTTGGATTAATACTTACTATATGGAACTACAAAACAACAGAAAATAAATAAAGAAAAAAAGACTAAATAAACAACAGACCAAAGATTTTGGAGTCTGGAAGTTACATATTTAAGTTTCTATAATACGCCATGATGACTAGATGAACATATATCTATGAGCAACTATTGTCATACATTAGCTATACCTAACAGATGTTTCTTAACAGCCCTTTTGAAAATATATTTCTTATCTATTTTCTTTATAGAGTCTGGCAGTTCATTCCAATCTTTCATTGCACTATAACAGAAAGTAACATTTTCTTTGCCATGATATTTGGGCACTCTGAAATTGTATGTATTGGCTCTAGTTGAGTAAGAATGTATATCTTTAACAAACACAAAATTGTCTTTCATATAAGATGGACACTTATCATTTGCAATTTTAAATACATGGTTCAGTCTAAGTTCTTTATTTCTATTTTCAACATTTAACAAAGACATATCTGCAAGAGTACTCTGGTTAACACTATCTCTTGGACCCATACCATATATGAATCTAACAATTTTATTTTGACATATCTGTAATTTGTCTTTGAGACCGTTGTTTAAACTTGGGTACCAAGAGGAACAGGCATACTCTATTTGACACTGTATTAAAGCAGAACATAAGTATTTTCTAGTCTTAGTATCTTGTGATTCTGCATATCTATACATGAATTTTAAACGTGAATTTACTTTACTTATAATATTGTTCACAATACTTTCAACTGACAATGAACTGTCTATATTAACTGGTCAAGATATTTTACTGACTTTGTGGACTCGATAGTATGTCCATTACAAACAATTTTAAAATCACTTAACAGTTTCAATTTTCTTTTTGACCCAAATACAATACATTCAGTTTTTCCTAAATGAAGGGAGAGTTTATTGTCGACCAGCCAATTTGAACAGGAATCCATGACACTGCTTAATTTTTTAGAAATTGCATTTAGATCTTTATGAGCAAACAAAATAGCACTGTCATCTGCGTATAAAATCAATTTGCAGTCTGTATCAATACTTATAATCATATCATTTACATAACATAGAAATAGAAGAGGGCCTAAAAGACTTCCCTGGGGTACACCACATGTTACAGTTTGAAATTCATGCAAAGAAATTAGAACATATGCAATTAAGTCACTTTGACATAGGTTGGAACAGTTTGTTCAGGATAGATGTACGAGGGTGCATCAATAAATTCGTAAACTAATTCAAAAGCGTCAAAACTACCGGTCCGTTTAAAATGAAACTTTAAATGCTGTGAAAACAGATTATTTCAAATTTAATCGTACTATGTACACAACTTTGACTTCATCACTTATGACGTCATAACCCGTAAATGATGTCACGTTACGGGCGTCCGTTCGAAAATGGCGTCACACAGCGTCAACGAACAGCGCATCGTTATAAAGTTTTACACAAAACTCGGAAAGTCTTTTTCCGATATTCGTGAAGATTTGCAAAAAGTTTACGGAGAGGCTGCTCTGTCAAAAGGTGCCATTTCAAAGTGGATGAAGCGGTTTAAAGACTGTAGAGAGGCAACTGAAGACGACAGTCGTGCAGGTAGACCAGTGACTGTAACAGATGGTGTGGAGCACGTAGCAGATAAGTTCGCTATTTCATATGGTACAGCTCAGGGCATTATGACTGATATATTAGGAATGCGCCGCGTTTCAGCAAGATGGGTGCCTCGTTTGTTGACGTCGGAGCAGATGGGGGTAAGGGTGAAAATGTGTCAGCAGTACGACAGGAAGTATCGTGAAGAAGGCGATTACTTTCTAAATCGAGTGATAACATGTGATGAAACGTGGATTCACTTTTTTGAACCGGAAAGCAAACGTCAGAGTTCTGTCTGGAAGCATCCTTCCTCGCCTTCCCCTACAAAAGCGATAATTTTTAAGTCAGCCGGGAAGGTTATGGCCATTATATTCTGTGATACATACGGTGTAGTGCTAAACCACTTTGTTCCTCCGAAAACGACAGTCACTGGGAACTATTATGCAACATTACTTAGAACGGAACTCATGGCGGCAATAAGGAGAAAGCGCCCACATCTACTTAGGTCCGGATTCATATTACATCACGACAACGCGCCGAGCAATTCAAGCCACTTTGCCATGGATACACTAGAAAAACTCGACGTCGAACTGTTACCGCACCCACCCTACAGCCCGGACCTAGCAATTTGTGACTTCTGGCTGTTTCCAACTTTAAAAAACAGTCTTCGTGGTACGAAATTTGAGATGTCACGGGAGATGTCACGTGACGGGCTACAACACGTGTTCTAGTCATGGGTCGAGAGATGGGACACGTGCAAATCGTGCATGGGACGTTACTTTGAGAAGGAGTAATCATTTTAGGTACTTGAATTAAATCATTTCCCCGCTATTGAATTAGTTAACGAATTTATTGATGCACCCTCGTATTTATCTCCAAAACTCCTTCTCTGATACGGGGCAAAATTATTGCTCAATATTTTATACATAAAAACATATGTAACTGTGATTTTCTTTTCGATGACTTAGACGCTAGGTCTTGTGCAAAATCCCCGGTTTTATTTTCTGTTAACTGTCGAACAGCAGAACTGAACTTAGTTATGCTCTGATGAAACAGATTAGCTTTTCTAGGAAAATTATACAACAATAAACACAGACCAAAATGATTCTATTTTGTCCCAGGAATGCCATGTAGGAAGTTGAAAACACCCATTAGCAAACGCAGTTGGAAACACATTATCATATTTTACATTAATCTTGTTAGCCGTAGGCTGTAAATAAAATCTAGCCAATAGAGATTATAGAGTGTAATTATGAATCTTTGAAAATACGTATTCAACCATTACGCCGTGTTATTTTTGACAGAAAACATTTCTAACGGAAGATCACAGGTGATAAGTGCGTACCTCCTGGCGTTATTCCAGACATGTTCTGCCTTCTTTTCCAACAAACTTTTAGCAATTGTTTGCACCTAAACCACGGTAACACAAAGTCAATGTAATTGCCTCTACTAACAGCAGGAAAGCGAAAGCAACTGTCGTATCAAAGATCAAATTTTATTCAAGGTACAAGGGGTGTTAAGGACATTTTTTCATCCCTTTGTTGACACATTTGTTCTTCTAAAGACCGTACATAGGCAAAATGTTAAACTTGAACCTAGGGTTTTCAGAAAATATAACGAGTATTAACTTAAAACCTTGAGCGACTTAATAGGTCTGTCAGACAGAGAGGCAAACATTTCAAAGTCACTGTTTTATAGTATTTTATTTATGAAAAATGTTAAATAGCTTTACCATGTTTAAAAAAACATAAATACTTTAATTACTCAAATTATATATACCATTATAATTTTAAAATACACTGAAAACGAAAGAAAAATGCCACGAGTAGGAATCGAACATAAGACCTGTGGTGAAAAGATCTCTTACCGATAGAACCTAAATGAAATGAATACTCTTATTGAGAGAGCACTGCATTTCTTCTGAGAAAAAAAAGCTTGAGAAATAGATTCATAACTTTTAAAACAAGGTGTCTAGCCACCATAAAAATTGTTATTTAAGCGAAAGTTTGAATGTTCAGTGATGAGTTACTATATACTTGATAAATAGGAGTTATGTGTGTTTTGCACATATTCTTCATTCATATTATCTATTATCATACATTCATGTACAAAAATATTTGTTATCGTTTTGAATTATATTTTCACAGCCCGTTAGACAAATCATTTAAAGTCATGCGGAAATAAATGTCTTATTTTATTTTTACGAAAGAGTGCACAGGTATTTGAAATATTCAAAACTGTAAGATTAATTGTTCCGTTTCTTTTAACAGATGTGTAAACATTTAATTGAATGTAAAGCTGTAAACTTTATCTAAATATTTACAGTCTGCACAGTAATTTCGTGATTTCTTCAGGGCTATTTTAATCAGCAGTCTATATCCGGCTGATCTGAAACAAGCTTCACAAGAAAAGTGTTTCAGAGCGTTCTGAGTACATTTAAAATTCCTAATATGTATTTTTTTTAAAGATTGCATATAATTTTAGAGCTAAGAGATTCCTCTGTATTGTGCCTATTATTTATAAAACTGTTAAACGGAAAATTGCGAGGAAAAGTAACCGAAAAACTATTGCTATAAAATGAAAGATAATGTCGTTTAGGTAGAGTACGTGTCATTATTATATTCTGTTGGCTCACATGCAACATCTGTACTTTTAAAGGAGGGCTTTTATAATTCAAGCTCTGTATCATCATACATGCACTATCTACAAAATAAAATATTTTCAAAGAAAGCAATTATAGCGAATATTAACTTCACTATATGGAAGACATTAAATTTCAGTATGAAATAAAATGTGAAAGAAGGTACTGAAATGGAACAGTAATATTACCAACGATAGCTTTCATATCATTTGTCTGGGGAAAATCAATACATTAAACCAGAGAAACGAGAGACATTGAGGAATTTTCTGTTTTTAATTGACTAGTAAATACTTCACAATGTCAACTGTTTTCCATGAATTGAAACAAAAGCTTTTCATGCCTACACCAATGTGCACAGATTGCAAGAGAATCGTCAAAATATTAGGAGTGCTGAAAAAAGGCACAATGAAACATCTCTTGCGATACTTTACAGTAATAATAACAAAATATGAAAGTATGTTTTCCCTCTTTTTTTGTTTCTTTTTTTTGCAAAGGTAAACACTCATTTCAAAAAACATAAAAATGAAAAAGCAAAAAACATTGTTACTGAGAGAAATTATTATTTTTCATACAGACGACCAAAAATTCATACTGGCGTTTGTCCAGAAATCAAGTCGTAAGAGTTAAATGAAGGGTATGAAGATTTTGCAACAAAAATCCTGGAACCAAACAAAACACTAACATTTACACTGTAAAGAATAAACCAATTACAATGACAGGCACTGGAAATCCAACAACACAGGTGATAAGGATTGAATGTATTTATCTTACAAAGATAGGTAACCCACCCTCCGTCACCTCTCCACAAAATCTGGAGCTGTCGCTCTGATTTATAAACATCTTTGTCTTGCTTAATAAATGTATTGCATTTTCATAGCGTAAAGTCAGAAAAAACGCCATTTTAGAGCACATTTGGCGCTTGGAAAAAAACTCGAGCGTTTACTTGTTCATGAAACGTTTCTATTATTCTGTTATCCATGAATGTTTTTATATAAACGCCAAGAAATCACATAAGTTGACAATCACAAGTTAATCTACAAACTAAGAAATATTGGCGTTAACCAGTCCACCTGGATTAGGTCTTTTCTGAGCAACCGTAGCCAAAGGGTTGGGGTTGAAGGTCATTTATCAGATCAATTGCCAGTGTTGTCCGGTGCCCCCAAGGGTTCAGTCATTGGACCCTGTCTGTTTCTGGCATACATCAATGACTTGCCAGAAACGGTCAAAAGTAAGACAAGGTTATTTGCGGATGACACTATAGTTTACCTGACAAATAAAGGACAGACTGACACGGACAGATAACAAAAAAGACCTACAAAAACTAGAATTTTGGGAAAGAGACTGGGCTATGGAGTTCAACCCGGACCAATGCGAGGTGCTTAGGACCAACCGGAAGAAGAACTCTACCATCTTCCCATACACCCTCCATAACAAAATACTAAAATCAGCAGAAACTGCCAAGTACCTTGAAGTTACTATCTCTTAAGATTTAAACTGGACCGCCATATTAATAACATCACCTTCAACGCTATAAACTCTTTAAGATCTATTCAAAGAAACATCAAAACCCAAAATAGGAAAGTCAAAACATGAGCATACGTAACCTATGTAAGACCACAACTAGAATACTTCTCAATAATTTGTCACCCTTGGCAGACACACCTAACTTATAAAGTTATAAGTGTACAAAGGGCTGCGGCTAGATATGTCTTAATAATTACGATTTCCAAAGTAGTGTCTCACAAATCTTTTACAATCTTGGTTGGCCCTCCCTAGAAAGCCGCAGACTCCATTCCTCACTAATATTTCTCTATAAAACCCAGTGCAATCTTGTACACGTTGATCACACACCTCATTCAAACTAGAAACTTGAACTTCCTGATCTCCCAGTCCTGTACCCAGTACCACCTTAATTCGTACTTCCCTAGAACATTAAGGTATTGGAATAGTCTCCCATACCAGGTCAAATCCAGTGCCAGCGTAAATATCTTCAAGGATAGGCTGATGTCAGCTCCCTTTTACAGGTACGGATACATGTACAATATTGTTTTAAAGACATGCTCGTTAAAATCAAAAACATCCCCTGCAGCGTGTGACAACAGTTTTGACTGTTGCCTATATACTTAACATGCCTTTACAATTCTAGTTTTCAACTGTTTTCAAAATTTTATGTTTGTCATCTTCGGAAATATTTGACGACATGTGCGTCGAAGAAGTTTCAATATATAAATTGAAAGGACGGATATCATTAAAGTTTAATTTAACATTTTAAAACATGCTTGAAAGTTAATTATTTTCGTGTGTTCTGAGTTTGCCTTAAGCAGTTTTAAACGTTTTGGTAATTTATTTTTTATGTTAAAACCCTTTGAAATAATATTTCGCTGTTGCTTTTCGGCTACTAGTTGTGCAGTTTTTATATCTTCTGTGTAAAAATTCTATTCAAAAAACTTGTTAAGGAGAAAAGATCTTATCTATTTAGTCTTTATTTCCCTTTATTTTCCTGGCGATCTACTAAATCAATCATCAATGACTGCTTCCTCAATGACAGCATATTATCTTTCTTTAATAATTGTTTACAAGAGTTTCAGAACGTTGGTAATCGATATTTTAGTTTTTAGTCTTAAGAAAAGCCACGGTCATTCTCAGTTATATGCACCGATATAGTGAGGTAGAAAAACTAGACAACTAGAATATTGCAACTAGAATTTTGAACTAATTTGGCAACTAGAAAATTTCATCTGGAATATGACCTGAAATTCATTATTATCCTATTTACATTACAAGTTTAAACAGACGATAAAACTTGACCGTTTGTTTCACCGTACTAAACTTATCTCTCACTTGCTATAATGTGTTTGTTATCTTGCCTACAACAACCCAGTTTCAAGTCCAATAATCGATAAATGTTGCCGAAATACCTTGCATCTATAGAGGTATTCAAAACAAACACTCGAGTCAAGTATCAAATAGTTCATAAGCCTTTACAAAATAAAATGTATATACTTAACGGCTACAGAACCTAACAGAACAAGGAATAATATGTATTTAGTTAGTTTTTTGCACTATAATGCTCGTATCAAATCACATATTCAGTAAATACCGTATAGAAAAAAGCACTTCTTAATAACTAGGACACAAAGCCACAAAAACAAAAGAAAGCATAACAAGAAGCAAGCACAGTACAGTGTAGCATTATATAAGAAAAGTACGAAACAGGACTCTATGAATAAAAAATCTAAACTTTTTTTCAGAATTAACAAATTTATATGAATGTTATCACAAAATTTCAGATTTTAATTCTTCGCCATCATCCGTTTTATAGAGATATTGATTTCATTACAGCAGTTACAGGTGATTATTCATATTCAATTAAATTTTATAATTCTTAAAAATGTAGCAAAAAGTCTTAAGAAGTAGCAATTTTAAAACGATTCTTTATCTGATTTCATGAAATCAATTTCATTTTTAGCATTTTGCCTCAAATGAATTGAGAATTATTTCCGATCAAGTACAAATGAAAGCTAAAGTATTCAAGGTTCTAACAACTCTGTCAACCAGATTTAAAAAACAAGTTAGAGTTTTAATTAACATAAAGGAGAATTTTTGGAATGTATTCTAAAGCAATTAAAATCTTAGAGCCTTGACTTGAAACAGCCCCATACTGAGTGGACTTGGATTTTGGCGAAGTTTATTATAACTTTGGACACTTTTATTGCAAACTGTCAAAGGATCAATATAGAAAATCTTCTAAATCTAGAAATCAAAATTTGTCCATTGCAAGGACAAGAAAAAATATAAAGAAAACTTTTTAATACTTTTTTCTAACCAAATGAGGTTCAGGTCAGGTGTTTCAAAAATCAGTTAAGCCTACAACTTCTTTTTCCTCATCATTCGCTCTTAGACAAACTGACCATTAAATTACGTAAAAAAGACAACAAAAGACATGCAGTACTTTTCGAACTTTTCCAGTCATAATGTTTGAAAACCGATCTGTTCTGGCAGATTGAAGGCTTTTAAAATCTACACAGTTCTTGATCTTAAGTAAAGTTGTTATGTATAATCAATTGATTAACTTAAATGTGTTTAGAGAAAACAAATTATTTTAAATACCTGTGGCTGCTATTTCAGCTAAATCATTTTATGGTAAAGTCAATGGAAATGCTGATCTTTTCTTCTATATATTAGACGAAAGAGTTAAATATTCAAAAAAGAAAAAATATAGAATTTAATCTTTCTGTTACTAAAGAAAGATTGTTCAAATACGAACAATCAAAGGAAAGAGCTAAAAGGAAATCTTAACTACACAACTAAAGCTGTATATGACCTTTCCATCTGATCCAATCTTCCTAACAAAGCCTTTCAATCATGCTTGCACTTTTGTAGATATACAGAGTAATTACGCCATTAACTCTTTTACGTTTACGTATGATGTTTGTTAGAATTTTTCAAATACCAATGCCTCTGGTGTGGGTTTTTTTTCACGTTTTTTTTTTTTTTTTAAAGGACGGTCGAATTTTATTCAGGTCGTTTTTTTTCTTGGAAGAGCCTGATAAATAAAGTGAAAAGTCATATAAGTAGGTAAGATACAAAACGTTATTTAAAGCAGTTTCAAAATATTAAGGTCATTTCTAAAGAGGAAAAGGTTAATGCAGAGCATCGATAATTAGATTCAGAAAATGAATATACACTGAGTTTCTTTTTTTAGCTCACCTGGCATAAAGTGCCAGAGTGAGCTTTTGTCATACCCCAATGTCCGGTGTGCGTCGTGCGGTGTGCGTCGTGAGGCGTCAACAATTTCATTCAAACGACATCTCCTCTGAAACCACTGGGCCAAATTCAATGAAACTTGCATGGGATGTTTCTTGCATGAAGCTCTTCCAAAGTTGTTCAAAGAATTCAATTCCATGCAGAACTCTGGTTGCTATGGCAACTTAAAGGAAAAACTTTGAAAATCTTCTTGTCTGAAACCACAAAGCCTGGAGCTTAGAAATTTGGTATGAGGCATCATCTAGTGGACCTCTACCAAGATTGTTCAAATTATGACCCTGGGGTCAGAACTGGCCCCGCCCTGGGGTTCACTTGATTTACATAGAGTTATGTAGGGAAAACTTTAAAAATCTTCTTGTCAGAAACTGCAAGGCATGGAGCTTAGATATTTGGTGTTTAGCATTGTCTAGTAGACCTCTACCAAGATTGTTCAAATCATGGCCCCTGGGTCAAAATTGGCTCCGCCCAGGGGTTCACATGTTTTACATAGAGTTATATTGTAAATTCTTTAAAAATCTTCTTGTCAGAAACTGCAAGGCCTGGAGCTTAGATATTTGGTATGAGGCATCATCTTGTGGACCTCTACAAAGATTGTTCAAATTATGACCCTGGGGTCAGAACTGACCTCGCCCAGGGCTTACTTGATTTACATAGAGTTATATAGGGAAAACTTTAAAAATCTTCTTGTAAGAAACTACACGACATGGAGCTTAGATATTTGGTGTTGAGCATTTTCTAGTAGACCTCTACCAAGATTGTTCAAATCATGGCCCCTGGGTCAAAACTGGCCCCGCTCAAGGGGTCACATGTTTTACATAGAGTTATATAGCAAAATTTTTTAAAAAATCTTCTTGTCACAAACTGCAAGGCCTGGAGCATAGATATTTGGTAGTATGCACTGTGACCACAGTGGGGTCATCCCCCGTCCCCTGGGGGTCACTTCCCCCCCCCCCTGCCCAAAAATTCTTTTTCCCATTTTTTTAAAGTTTTTCGCTATGGCAATAAAATTTAGACCATTTGTACAGTTTTTCAAGATGATTTCAAAAAAAAATATTCTTTGACCTATATTTTTGACCTACTGACCTACTTTTTAGTTTTTTAGCTACAGCAATGAAATTTTGACCATGTGCACAGTTTTTCGTTTCGATTTCAAAAATGTCATCGAATGACCTATATTTTTGACCTACTGACCTACTTTTTTGGTTTTTAGCTACAGCAATGAAATTTGGACCATGTGCACAGTTTTTCGTTTCGATTTCAAAAATGTCATCGGATGACGTATATTTTTGACCTACTGACCTACTTTTTTGTTTTTTTAGCTATGGCAATGAAATTTTGACTGTGTGTACAGTTTTTTGTTCCGATTTCAAAAATGTCATATCTTGACCTATATTTTGACGTACTGACCTACTTTTTTGTTTTAAAGCTACGGCAATGAAATTTGGACTGTGCGTACAGCTTTTCATTTTCAAAAATGTCGTCTCATGACCAATATTTTGACCTACTGACCTACTTTTTGTTTTTGGAGCTATGGCAATGAAATTGCATTGGTCTATTTCTGTGATATGCATCATTACATCCATAAAAATTTCTTTCATCTCTGAACCCAGGTGAGCGCTTTAGGGCCATTGGCACTCTTGTTTAAAAAAAAAAGTCATCAACTTGTACATGTAGATCTGTTCAGTGTTGTTCTATGTATTTGCATCCGGCACCAAAATTTGCAAAATTTATTTTTGACTATTAATTCATTCACTTAAACAACAAGAATTCTTTGTGTTTCAAAAAGTGCATTTCGACGAAAATGTTTTTATACACGTGTCTGATATTTTCGATACACTTTATTACAATTGGATTTTCTAAATTTTTAATTATTTTAGCATTTATAAAAGATCTTGTTTTTTTGGTCTATTTTATTTATATTTGGTTTTGAAAATGGTGATTTATTATCATTGTGTGAAGAAGGAAAATATCAATGCATTAATGCCTATTGTTTTTACATCACGTTACTCTGTTAAAACAGTATTGCAATAAAAGTATTACCTTTTTATTTTTCTAGCTCAAAGTTTTAATATTAATTCCGAGAAGCATTATATCTCGTTAGAAAGCAATAATAATACCATCTCTTTCATGTTAAAGTGGTTCTGGGAAATTCAATTTGCTAGACTCACGAGATATTGTAATGTATCCTCCGATTGACTAGTTTGATATGTTTTTGTGGTAGGAAAATCATATATATTATATCCAGAAGAATATACTGGTTGAAAACAAGCTCATTGTTTCATCTAAAAGATTAATCTTTCTAGAAAAATGTCATAATTTCTTCAATATTTAGCGATTCGTTTATCATACGATACTTGACATGTCTATTTGACGACACAGCATCCTACCCTATCAAACAAAGACTACATGTGCCCTTGCTTGAATCTCCTGAACTAAATTATACATGACAATATGAATATGGAGCCAAATTATTCTAATATCGCAGATGATATGAATAAAACTTGAGCATTTTCATTGCATTATAAACAATGAAGCAATAAATGTTCTCAAAACCCGAAGTAATAAAATGTTTGCAAAAAGGAAATGATAATGTTCGCAACAACTAATGTAAACATTTTGCAACAATCGATGCTCTTCAATTCATTGCACCGTTTTTGTTTAGTTTTGTTCCACACAAAACGCTATTAAGAAGGATGTTGTAAATGGTATCACCCATACTAGAATAAATAACGTATGCAAATTTGAAAATAAAAAACCTGGTTTACTGTTGAAATGATAGGCCCATCGCGGCGCGTTGGAGATGAAGAATAATCTAAAATTGTCAGTCTTTGTCATTTTTCTGATTTATCGCATCTCAGAATTACCAAATTCCGTGACAAATATCATCTGATTTTGTAGCAATTTATATCACATTACTAACAAATGTCTTCGGACAATGAAATTGGTTCAGACGTAACTCACAGATGAACTGTCGCTCGTGTGGACCATCTTTTAGATCATACACCAACTTTGCGTGTCTTTAAAATACGGGCCACTTTGACAGTATAAATATATCTACTGACAACGTGTATCTCTGCGCATGCTGTGTCTGTATGTACATTATTCCGAATTAAAACTTTTACATTAAAAAGGAGAATAAGTCTGTAAAAAGTATGTGTTTTATAAATGTAATCTTTGACAAACGGGTTTACCAAATATGCAAACCTACGAGGCCAAAAGAACTAAGGTAACCTTTGAAAAAAAGAAAACTTGCTAACTTTCTTTAGCTGTGTAACACGTTTGTGAAAGAGGAGATTTTCTGCAGGGACATTACGCATACTGTAGTTTTATATCACCTTAGTATTAAACGTGCACTATTTACACAAACAGACTATCAATGGTTTTGTGTGATGGTGAACAAAACGAACTCATGTTACAATAGCAATTTCGGTGACTGTTAATACAAGTAAAAATGCAATTTAATTTTTTTTAGATTTTAATACTTAAATGCTCTATGGAGTAAATATATTTTTATACTTAGTAAAAATATATCTAAAGAAACGAAAATGCTTCTTTATACTTAAATCTGTCTGATTTGATTCGTGGAGAAATTTACTTATTTATTTGACTTTACTGGCATACTATTTCTGCATACCATGTCTTTTCTTCTGTACAAACAAGCAAAACCTATTGCAAATAATATGCGTCGTAAGTTGCCAAGAAATAGCATGTGTTTTGTCACGCATTTGGCAAACATTTGAAATGGGAATCATTACACTCAAATGTTGCATTAAAAACCAAGCCTTCTACTTGGAACGATCTTTGTCTTCATTTGATGTATTGTTACTCCACACAGGAATTTAAATAGCATAATTGCATGTATGTCTTAACAATGTTAACATTTATCATTTATTTGTGAGTGAATCAAAATACCAGATATTACTCAGCACTTTATTTGTAACTAACTGTTGTCAGAACGAGAGAATACCTCTTCGTTAATAATGAAGAAATATTGGAAAAATCAAAAAGCAAGCTTAAAGCCAAGTAGTATGTTAGTTGATATTTCACTTTCATATAAAAACAGGTATTATCCTGAACTATTTCTAGCGTGTTCACACTCCTCTTTAATCATTTGTACAAATCAGTTTTCGTATTCTAAAATTAACTTTTGCAAGAAGGCAATTTGCTTACTAATCTAAATTATATCAGTCTTCAAGCAATGTTTATTATATTGCAGAAAGAAAGACACAATTAAGTAAAGTTTGAGATTTCTTTTATTTGCTGATTCCGTTTCCGAAAACAGCTGTAAATAAAAACAACACTATATATAATTGTCAATAATATGACCTACAAATACAATACTACTGAAATGCCTAATTAGTGTACCTTAAATGGGGTGAAAAAAATTTTTAACCATCCAGTTATCTTTTAGATTTACTTACTGCAAGAGTTCACCTGATGTTTCTAACATAGGGTTTCTATATTTCAGTGTAGACACTGTAATGCATACGTGTGTACACGTTTTTTACCGATCAAACTGACTGATAGCGAACAGACGTATATAGAAGCATCTTACGAACAAACACTTGAACACAATACCAGTTTATACAAAACGTTAGGCAGTGACATAATAGGCGCAAAAGTACTTGAGAATGTTAAGAAGTTTATATTTATTATCATCATTTTAACAGGGAATCTGTCTGTGCCGGCAGATGCAACTCTTTGAAAACTTCAGTACAAATGCCAAACCAACTGTGAAGTTTATGTTTAATCAAGTGGTTTACCTTTTCATTTAAAGACACCTAATGTGTTTCTGATTAGTTAAATTGTAAACGTAAGAAACATAACATTTGTCAGGTTTTCAACTATTTTTCGCTGTCTGTTAGGCCAGAAAAAATTTACAATGAGGTTAGATTAGTTTGCAATATAAGAAAAAATGAAACACAGGTTGTTTCCTCTTTCTTTTAAAACACAATAGCAATATGCAGACGGCGTTAACAACATTTCTGTAAGATCTCAATAAATATCAAAGGTTTGGAGGATTTTGTTTATTCTCCTAAAACAGGAAGAGCAGCAATTAATTTGTATTAAAGGTATCAGATGAAAATTGTACGAGTTTCAACAACAGTTTTGACTTCGTAACAAAATTAAACAAGATCACCACGGAACGGTGCCGTCGAAATACATCTTTCTAGGTAAAGGAAATTATTTGTGTATTCTGTCTAATTCAAAGGTGTGCTTTGTCAGTTTAAAATCCAGTATCATTACTTCAGTTATGAGTTTTGTCTAGACAATGCTTACAATAAATGTAAGACATTACAGTGATTGTACAAAGAGAAACAAAAGCTATCACTGTAAGCGACAAATTCAGCTGCAAATTTCTAGCTTGAGAGTTATCTATATGAAATGTCAAATTTGCACACCAACATACAGGAATGCAGCACGTTGACACACAGACTGACGCAAGGAATATCAGTTGGCGAAATACTGCACCACTTTGTTAAAATTTGAGCCAGGTCATTTCAAAAAACGAACACAAAGGTATACAGTATACGTAAATAATTTGGCGGTTCAGACGAACAGACAGATTTAGTGAGAACTGTTCCACTTAGAAAGCGCACAGGTTTCATTTTGCCAAATTTTTAAAAGTCAAACAGCCATAACTCTAATAAAGATCTGAAAAATTTATCTAGATGTCAAACTTGACTGAGGTTTAATAAGATTAAACAATAAATAATTTTCGTAATCTTGGAAGATGATTTGTTCAAGTTGAAGAGGTTGCCAACCACAAACAATCAAAGGACCATGACCTGTCGTCTCAAAAGAGCAGTATAGCTGTATATAAAATATGGCTGAGGCATCATAAAAAATCTTGACGACGCACAATACCCCTGATCACTTTAACCGTTTTAATATCAGTGACATACATAATCTTAAGAAAATAATATCATGAAAGTTTTGCCAGTAATCTTTGTTGTACATTTTATTTTAATTTTTCAAAATTAAACTGTCAGAATAAAATTGCAGAATTCCGGTTAAAAATACAAGCATAGAAAAAATGCCTCTTCAGTGCACATATATCTAAGTTGAAAGCAAATGTACCAAATATCTTGAATTAATCTGACTACATACGACTTCTCATTTCTATTCTGACTAAATTCTCCGAAGACAGCTTTGACTGTATAATGCTCTGCTTTTAACAAACTAAAGGGTTGTTCGAAACGTACAAAGAAATACAATTAGCACAAGTACGTGTGGGTAAATTAAATACAGGAAGTTGTCCTACATTTCTGGATAATACGTCATTTGGTTTGTACACAAATATGATTATTACAACTAGATTTAAGAACAAATTACTTTTATGCAAGCAAAATTACAGAAGCAAAACCTGTTTTTCATAAAAACAGTATTATTCTTTTATACTTCACTGATTCGAATACGCCCTACGTGAAACCAGTTATGCCGCTTGAATATTTATTAACATTTTTAAACAAACACAATTACTTACCTTACTCTGCTAGAATAAAGACGACTATATAGAAAAAAATAAGACAATGGTATCGTTTTTACACCAATAAATTCGTAGAGACGAAACTTTTTTCATTTGTTGTAACATGAAAAATGAAACGTGAACACCTTTTTATTTAATATCTTGCAGGATTCTACTACATAATTTGGAATGGATTCAGAAAATAACGTGATATTCATCTGTTAGCATTAAAGTGATTTTACATGGAAAGTATAGCCTCTCGGCTGGTAACTTTATTTGATAAGAATATTGAAACCTTATCTTTTATTCACGTTGTACAATACAAGATAGCACCAGTGTTCACCATGCTTTATACTTTTCATTTCTTTTCACAAATGTTTGTACCGTGCATACTCATTCTAAACGCACGGCGCCTTGAACACCTGTTAACAATATAAGAGAAATCTGCATTAGTAGAAGCACGTTTTCTATTTTTTGAAGAGCTTCTGTTCACAGGATAACTAAGTATTGTATGCGCAAAAATGATGAGTTAAAGTTTGTAAGATAAGTATTTTCGTATCTTTTCAGCTATTACAGAAAGGCACAGCAGAATCTAAAACTGAAAATAAATCGTAAAAAGGTAATTTTATTATGAGTACGTCGTTTACAAAATCAGTAGATTGAAATACATTTTGTACATTTTCTGAGCTTGGAAAATTTTAATATTTTAAGCTATTAAGCAAACATGAAGAATCCGAAGGGCTGTCTGTAAGCCTTGATACTTCAGGAATTCCAACAAAGCTTTGGCCATAATTAAGAATTTACTGAAACGTTTACTTGGTTAACTTTATGAATCAAAATAATTAAGGTCTGTCAGAACATTTATCACCCATTTACAGGCAACAGAAATGGAGACGTCGACTTTTCACGACAGTCTGTCTAGTTTAAAGACTCTAGCTTCAGTATGTCTTGAGTTATTGATTCTAAACCACCCACAAAACAAAACTTGTTCCTGTGACCTTGGCCTAAAAATCATACAGAGGTCATTCAATCACCACTGGTATCTGAAGGTTTCGGGTCATGATATTCTTAAGAAGATGGCTAGAAACTTGCAGTACTATAAAAGCTTGGCCTTTGATGCAGTGGAGGTCAAAACTTTATGGCTAGGTAACCTATTATGCTGAACAAAATGTAAGGTTCCTGCGTTCATCAGGCTTAATTCCGAACTTGGCCATTAACTAAGATAGTTCAAAATCTTATCTACATTTGTCCTAAGTCTAATGCATTTACCTACACACGCCCAACTATCTTGACAAGTTTGAGGTACCTGAGTACAGATTTTTTATATCGAAACCTAAGAAGTGGAAGACCGACAAACACTTGGAAAGCCGTGAAACCCACTGACCTAAAAATACAACGTTTTCATAACTGTGACATTGCCCCGGTTCACTATCAAATGATAAAACAGTAAGATTACAATATACGACCTTTTGAGCCATCAAAAGAAATATTATGAAATGGCAATCCCGAGTGATAATTTTGCAAAGCTTCGAGTTTCCCTGCAAGCAAAGAACGAGATGTTAAGTCCAATGTTTACCTTCATCAATTTTACGGATATATAATATTGATATAAAATACTTTTAGATATTCCCTACCGAGAAATGGCCCTATTCCAGAAAATGGTAGTCAAACAGATAGTCAGCAAATTAAACGACTGAACCTGTGCAAAAAGTGTTTATATCTTTCGTTCAGAAGTAGTGAGAGTAGTAGAGTCTTTTCCCATCAGAACATTAAGATGCTTCTTTCAATATACAATTCTATCCAATATTTGTATGTAGATCTACAAAACAGGTAACCACCTTCACTTTAAGCACTCTTTTGATATAATTCTGACAAGCTGTTTTACTACTCATTAAGTAAACTTTTTAGTTCTGAGATAAACACATTTCGTCTGGCTAAGCAATGTATAAATTTGCTCTAAAACAGAGCAAAACAATAAAAGTAAAAAGAAAATGAAATAAGAATATCGTTGGCACGGACCGGTGTACCGCAATGCGTGCTTGTTATATATCGGTTAGTGTGATAAGGAATGAAATAAAACGCGAAACATACTCGCAATATTCCAACTCTTGCTAGTGAAGCTTAACACAACGTTTGGTTAAATTAAAGCCGCTGATTCTAGAGAATCATACGGAAATACTGGTAACTAAACGCATTTCCTGTCGGAGTTCATTAAAATAAACACCAGCCTGAAAGACATTAGTGATACTTGAAAGTAAAAGAAATATATTAAGTTAACGTGGGATGGCATCACACGTGATGTTAATTTAATTTTTTAACGGTTATTTTAATTTTTGCATCTGATTGTTATTAGAAGTTATTGTTTTCAGTATGAATCAAAAAGTAAAAGATTTGATGACCACACAAGCATAAATGTGTCAGATAGTTATAGAAAACAAAACCAATAGATTATCTGTAAGAATATTAATGCTCTAGTTTAGGGACAATGCTTCGCTAAAAAAATCTTGTCAGGGGACAATATGAATCCATCATTTTCGCATTAGCTCCTAGCTCTAGAAGATAAAAGCTGATTAATGACAAGATATTATGAATAACCCTAAGTGTACTGGAATTTCTTTACAAGGGAGATTTTCCGACTATACTGTTTTTGTGCCTTATGATACGTACTTAAAGAAATTAACCTTGGTGTTATTACTGGATTTTTGCGTCCTCCATACTTTGAACAGCATGCCATTCCCCTGAGTTTAAATAGCACCCGTTCCCCTAACTCATTTGTAACGGCAGATACCTAATCTCAAGGACTTCCCTCTGGCCCACTACTCACCAACATACATACCACTCATCTGCTACCCGTTACCATGCGCCATACAAGGACAAGCAAACAGACAGAGGTGAATATTACGGCACTCGTGTCCTACGAACACACTTCTATTTTATAACAATTCTTAAACAATTTTTTCCACACACAAAAACTAATAAGGCTAATAACCGCTGTTTGCAAGTTTGGAAAAAAACATAGACTAAACAAAAATTTACGTCTCTTGAACTTCTTTAGAGACTCAAAGATTGTTAGTATTAGATCGGAACGACTGGATACTTTATGTGCAGCAGCTGAGGTCGCCTATAAATCATAAAGTAAACAGCAGAAAAACAAGAGAGTAATGTTTCTCTGTTAATATCAGGAATTTGCTATTTTTTCTAACACTTCATACATCCAAACATCGTGACGAAGGCCGTGTTAAAACCGTTCACATAAGTCTTACATCTTATATCAAGTAGCCAATAAATGTCGCCCGATGCAATTCAGTTTCAAAAAATGTAATTGGTTCAGACGAAGATGACAAATGAAACGTCTGGCAGGTTAACGCTCTTCCGTGTTAAAATACGGCGCAACGTCAATAGTGTATGCAACCATTTCGCACCTGTAACCTACGAGCCTCCGTCTTAACTGACAAGTCACGTCACTTGTCCCCCTCCGAAAGACTTTTCAACCGAATGTTGTTTTTCGAAAAAAATACGGTATAAGATAATACCTACCTTATGATGTAAATGTTATTGTAAGATATGCTGATTTTAAATAAGGATTATTAGATTAATTATCATTTTCATCATTATCATCATATTGATTTTATTAGTATTATCTATTATTGCACGTACTTTCTGTATAGCCGTATGTGCCTGTAACCTGTAGCATTCACGGAGTAAATGCTTAAACGATTAGTTAAGTTTATATTTCAAACTGGATAAAATGAACACAAATTTGCACATAGCTCGTCACAAATGTTTTGATATGTTCTGTTTACTCATTCGCCTTTCTTATCGGTCCCTGTACAAATTAAATATTATCGTTCTGATCATGTATTTTCAGTTACTGGTTGACATAACTGCTGATTTTGCTAAACAATTATTTGACAGGTTGTTTGAAAGATCACGAGTAATATCTAATAATAATCCTGCATGAATGAAGATTTTGTCTTGATTGACACTTATGAAATCGGTCATTGCCGAAAAAAAGAGCATAAATTTAGTTTTTAGTTTTTCACTTCGCTCAAAAATCAATCAATCAATCAATCAATAAAAACAACAAAAATATGGAGTAAAATTGAGTTTTTAGAACTCCTAGCCATTTTTATGTTAAATAATTAATATTTAATTGAACAGTTAAAGTATTTGAAAAGAATTGAGGCGCTAGCAAAAGCAGATATATTGTTGCGACATTTTAGAAACATTTTCTTCTTTTTTTCAGAAAGAAGTGCGCCAGGGAATCCAAGAGAGATGTTTTACGCACAATAAATGTGTAATTACTGTTTATAATTGAGTCATTACTAGTGGAGATGAGGAGGCGATAGGGAGTTTTCAGATTGTAAACAATTTTAAGAGAGCAATAAACTTTGAATGTGCAGAAATTGGAAATCTGCCATAGAATGGAATGAAACTCCTTATTTGACACAGATATTGATGGATGAATTAAATCTTGACAAAGCAGTCGGGAAAGATTAAGCTGAATTTTTCGGGCAAAAGAAAAAAAAAGAAAAAAATATTTTCTGAAGATTTGTTTTGCTCCAGAATATATAACATGTTTTCATTACACCAGTGTGTTTAAGTTAAGTGGAAACGGTAAAAAGACAACTATTATTTCATTCTGAAAACAGAATATCTATAATGGAAAAAAATGAAACAAAAATCGGGAATGTGGAAGGAGTTATTCACGATGTACTAAATGTGTTGGTGTTCGTGATGGCAATTCTCGGAATATTTCTAAACACGGCGACAATTTTAGCACTGTTACATCTCCCATGGTCATCAAGACCAAACCTGCGATTGGTTTTAAGTCTATGTGTAGCAAATATCTTATTTGCTGTGAATTTTCTCATATATATGATAGCGTTTTTTAGCAATCCATCACAAAGTGGATACGCCGTCACGTGTTTGATGTTTGAGGTTCTTCAGTGTGTTCTGTTTTTGTATATCTACTTCAATTTAGCATCGATAGTGTTGGATCTTTGCCTGGCGGTAACAAATCCACTAGGGTATGCTTCGATAGTGACCAAGGGGCGGACCAACAAACTTCTGTTTATCAATGCCTTTATTTCTCTTGTGATCATGGCTTTAGCACTTATATTTAACTTCATCACTCTAGCAGAGTCCAAAGACGTTCACACTCATGAGAGCAGTTGTTCAATTTATCCAAATTTTGTGTACATACGTTCATTCAACTGGATTTTCAAAGTGTCGGTTTTCATATGCATTCCTGTGTTTCTAGTGCTGTTAGTAATAATATTTCTAGCAGTTAAAGCTACAAATTCTTCCTCAAACAGCCAGCCATCGAATACTCGAGGTGTTATCACTGTGATGTTAGTAATTTTCACATTTCTGTTTTGCTTTGCACCTTATCAGTTTGTATCATTCTATATTCAGTACTCTCCAGATAGCTACAAGAACCTATCTGTCTTGGCACATACACTGGAGAGAATGTTTTATCTGTATGGGTTTTTTGTTCCACTTTTATACTCTCTTCGGATGACAGACGTTAAAAAAGGTTACACACTCCTGTTTAAAAGGTGCATATCTGCTGCGTCAGATTACCAAAGTGTTTTTACAGGTGAATAAAGAAAACTCAGCTTAGCCTTTCAACAGATGAAAAAAAGAAAAATTACAAATTTCACAGGTGATATGAAGATTTTTAAGAGTAAGAGAGAATAACATAATAGTTTTTACAGGTGAATGGAAGATAATTAAAACGTTTCTACAGTCTCCCCCTCCTCCTAAAAAGTGTTTTCATAGGTAAATGTAAGATAGTGAAAGATAAAATGTGATCTTGTTCTGTTTTCCCATAAAACAGTCTATCAGAAAAATTATTAAGGTTATCATTGCGTTATGTTATTTTTATATAGATACAGATGTGTAGCCTATTGCACGAAAACGTTCGCAGAAATGAATAACAGGATGTTTGATTTTTAGATTTTAATTTGTCTGTCACAGTCTTGAAAATGTTGCATACAAATGTTTTTATCAGTTTGCATTCTTACATTAATAAAATCTGTCTATTTTGTTGTTTTTTGTTACATATCCACTGATGTCAACATACTAAACGTCAGTTAGTCATGTAATTATTATTGGCGTTTATTATTATCTCTTCTATATATAACATTCCACCGAATGTTGGAACCATAAAATAATATAGCAAATTTTAAACAACGATTCAAACTATAACAATGTGTAATCGACTCTATATCTACATCACTATCTTGTATTACTGACCTACTGTATCGGTAGATTTTACCAAGATGTTTTAAACGCGACACTTTGCAAAAAAAAAAAACTCGGTTTCTGACTGCTGTCTCATCCTAAGGAGAACTGGTACCTATTTTACAATACATTTGCTTTCTTAACATGGGATCCAAATGAGTTGACCATGATGATGACAAATCAATAGAAAGAGAGAATGAGATAGCAATATTTAGCCATGTTCTTGCCTATCAAAATGAAATCTGACATTCGTGCATCCTCTGGGTGTAAAATAGGAATCTTCTTCATTTCCTGGATTGTTTTATGCGGTTTAATAAGCATTGTTTTAGTTCTCGACGACATATATATATTTAGTTCTTCTTTCGAAGGGTTCTTAAGGATTTCCTATAGAATTCATGTTATAAAGCTATGAGCACAACTGACTGATTTCGTTCATGATTGTTTTTTATCAGATGAATCTTCTTACATATATTCACATTAATAGATTAGATATTTATACAAAATAAAGTCACGATGAACATGTGTTCTGACCATGCATATGTTCCAGTTCTGATTTACGATGCAATGCTGCAGCTATGTGAACTGATAGAATTATAAAAATGAATAAATGATTCCATTAGATGTTGAGTCAAAAGCATTATGTAACAGGTAGCTTTCTATAATAATGTATTATTATTTTACGAGGGTGTTTCAATCAATTCTGTCAATAATGGTCCTCATAAAAATCATGCTAAATAAAAACATGGACATGCACTTGATTGTGGATGTTAAAAAAATGTAAAAAAAAACTAACCAAGTTACTATTGCTAACTTATACCCACTCAGCAGGGTAACTATTTTTCAATTCTATAACGAAATGTGACGAAAAATAAAGTATGGCTTTTATTATAGAGGATATCTGCCGGAATTCCATTGTGACGTAAATAACGGCTTTTCTCGGGATTAAAACTTAACGGTACACGCGACAGTAACATTCGAGGAAATCTTTAAAGAGCAGCATCGCTGCTGTAAGGGTTTAAAAGATGATGGATGATAAAAAAATTCTCATGTTATAAAAAAAATATATATAGTCTAATAAAGGGGCATAATCATTAAAGTTAAGGTAGAGCTATGCTTCTCGGCCATTGCATTTTTCATTGTCGCCAAATATCTTTGTTCTAAGTTTCACATCAATTCACTTCAGAGTTTTAAAGTTATACCCCAGGCAAAAAAATAACGGACTTTGAGGTTAAAACGTGGACACGGTTTTCATGGTTAGAGGGTATAACACATAAGCAGGTAACATTTCATTTATTTCGCTGGCATCTTTTATCATGCTTACGTTTTGACATCAGAAGCTATTTGTCTGTTATTAAAACGTTCTTGAGGACAAAACTTTGGCTTTTTACATAACAAAGCAGACGTGACTCAAAACCAAAGAATAACTTATCGATTCGCCCATTCACGTTTCCAAGCAGAATAAATCTGGTTGACCGGTTAAAGTCCATACATCGCCAGGTTACTCATATTTCAAAACACAAAAACTTAAGAAACTAATAATTGTAAAGGCTAGTTTAGATAATAGATGTTCTGTTTTCTTATCAAGGAGTTGTAGGATACTGCTTACTTGTAATTTCAAATGAAACATATCCCTTGATAAAATCTTCTAAGTTTATATTAGTTAAAAAATAGCTGTCACTGAAAGATGACAATGACCCCGAAGTGGTGCCTTGCCCTATTAGCTGACTACCAGAGAAGATAAACTGTAGATCTTTCAAAAGAAGTCGATTTTTTACACTTTGATATCATATCATTTAGGGGATAAAGTCGAAATATATGTCATCTGAAAGACCTCTACCAAACATTTGGTGTGTACAAACATGAACTAAATCTTTTTATTCAAAAGAAGTGGGGTTTTCGATAATTAGACTTCAGGGTCAAAGCCTTTTAGAGGTCAAGGTCATCGGAAAGATATCTCCCAACAGGTTGTTGTGTGCAAACACGAATAAATTCATTCTGTTGTGTTTAAGGCTAATATTAAGGTGTTTGTTTTTACAACTGGACCTTCGAAGTGAAGGTCACATAAATATATGTCACTGGGAAAGTCTTTTCCAAAGGGGTTTTGTGTTCAAGTACGAAGTGAATCCATTAATAAACTTACAATAAGGAAGAAATGGGCAATGTTAATGTCTTCAGAGATAATGGCGGACTGACAGGTCAAAACCTGTTTGCCCTCCTTAGGAGGCCTAAACTGTAGAAGATATTAATACAGCCTGTTTTAACGTTATGTCACGCTTTCGGACTGCAAACAACAGTAAGATAAACTTAGATAAAAATATTTAGAAAATGTTTTTAAAAGTTTACGTTGTGACATTTTCTCTGCAATGGATATATTCTTTAAATTGAAATTTTATTGTAGAGTCCTGCAGTCTTTAGAAAAATAAAAGTTGTATTAATATGCCGCAAGAAGGTTTCATGTTTTTAGCCACAATGCCAACACGATAAGTCATATAATACAATTATATTTTCAAAATATACTACACCACAACCCTTGACTTTAATATAAGCTAATAAAATAATGAAAAATAAACATAACATGACATAATCTAGAAAACAAACTGTGTTAGTATGGAATAAATGTCGTACGAAACTCAGTTAAAGTTACAATTATAGCAGTTGATCCCTCCAAACAAGTAATTAATAATTGTGCTTTGTTCCTTTCAACAATAAACAATCCTCGTTTTACATGTGTTTTTGAACAAACTTCGTTTATCATTGTTTTTAGTTCGAAAAGTCATTATTTGCCTGATATTTTCAGGCTGTAAGAAAAATGAAATAGGAATTATCTTTAATCTGCTTTTATAAAGACAATTACAAAACACGGTCAAATGTCGGTTTTTGTAGCATATAGGTCATCTTATCTGTTTCCGTCTGGATAGTTTAGTTGCCTTTTTTCTCGTTAACACAGTCAGTTTTGCTTTTTCTATTTGCTGTACAAGTCTTTTTTTTATTTCGTTCTCAAGCAAATGTTTGCAAATATTGCAACTGAAACGCATCTATTTGATACTTTTCACTGTAGTAAGTCAAACACTACAACCTTACAAATATAAGTTAAATAACAAAAAAAAAATATTTAACGGCTTATTCAAAATTACCTTAAAACAAGGATGAAGTATTGCTTTCAATTAATTAAGCACTTAAGATCGAATCTTTTTTGTACATACTGTTATAAACCATAAGAGTATTCATAGGAAACATTAGAAAACCTTATAAAACCTTTTCTTTCTTGTTTTCTACTCTTCTGTTGTGTTTAACTAAACTTTTTTCTATGTTTAACTTTCTAGATTATTTCATATATGAAGAATATCTTATCTTTCTAGTAGAAAAACGAAGTCATATAAATATCCAATACTCTATCTCCATCAGAATGTCTTGCATTGACATTCGGAGGTCATATATAGCAGTTATATAACGAACAAGACAGTTATTAAACTTCTGTAGACAATTTTATGAAAGGTGTTTTTTTGTTTTAATTCAATGAACACAGGAGTTTCCAAGAAGAACGCAATAAATAAGAAATATAAAGAAAATCAGATATTTTATGTCTGAATGATTTTTGTTAGCACCAAATGCTAGCCTATGTTAAAAATAAAACAAAACTTATTACAAAATCCAATATGTAATGTCACACTAATTATCATTCACTATTTCAAAGAATATAAATTGTTTGCCAGGACGATACAAACATCCTTTCTAGGCTTTTGGACAAGACGTGTACATTTTAATTGAATTGAAAAGGCATTTTATCTTTGGCCTGACTCTCGATTTAAGGCTGTAATCTATGTAATCTTTTCATCCTTATCAAACAATCTGTATAATGTAAACGATCTTCCAAAGGCTTTCTTATCTTTAAAAATGGGATATAAGCCAAAAGACTTTGTCTTTAACACCAAAGGCTCTGACTGGCTGATGGAAAGGTCGCCTGAACTTTACCATTGCTTTTTGCCAGACCCTCTTAGATAGACTACTAAAAATTAAACCCTAAAAATCAAGAATAAATTTTTTTCGTCGTTTTCTACAAGTATTTCGGTTGATTTTCAGTAAACAAGTTTAATAACAATAAGTTGCATAGTTTTGCAAGTACAAATAATGAAATGATTGAGAAAAGTGAGAAACTTTGAAGCCACCTGTTAAAACGTTTAACAACACTTTGTTTAAATGGTAAACACACTTGTGTGTTTCCTTTGCTATTCACTGTGATTCTGGCAACGTTTCAAATGTTTATTTTACCAGTTCAAAAAGTTTTTCAGCATTTAGCACGTGAAAACTGTGTAAAATTTTAATTAGCAAAAGAAAGAATTCGATAAAAAGCTGCAGTATTGAAAAACCCATCAGTTTCTTCATAATTTTTATATCTGAATTGCTATAGGCATATCACAGACAGAATTCCACCAAACTTTAACCAAGAAATGTAATAATACGATATTGAATATAAGTAATTGTAAATAAATGCAAATAATTTATAACAAAACTTGCTAATTTGTACAATTTTCGTTTTCTTGACACTTTTAAAATTTGCAATGTCAAAAGGGAAACATCTATCATCTAATCAATTTGCGAATTAGATTAAATGTATAGGTTGCTGTAATTTGAGGCAACTTCGAAATATTTTAAATCAATTGTCAACCGTCTGAATATAATCACACATTTTACTTGAAGTAAAAAAATAATAAATAGCAATAAAGTAATCTTAAAAAATGGATATGCTTTTCATGGTTAGAAGCAATAACACTTCTGCGAGGTTTATTTCTTTTGGTTCGCTGGCATCTTTTATAATGTATATGTTATATCACCATGAGGTATTTGTCTATTATTAAAACTTTCTTGAGGAAAATACCTTGGCTTTTACGTAATCGAGGAGACCTTCCTCCAAACCAAATTTGCACATTCATCTTTCCAATCAGTATAAATCTGGTTGGTCCATACATTGCCTGATTATAACCAAATCTTTCGACACATTTCAAACGTAAGAACGTAAGAAACTAATAATTTGAACGGCTAGTTTAGATAAGAGATGGTTGATCTGTTTTCCTAGCAAGAAGTTGTAAGAATCAATTACTACTTAATTCAAATTTCAAATGAGATACATCCCTTAGTAAAATTAAAAATTGTTTAAGCATACATAAGTTGAATAGAAGATGTTAAATACACCCTGTTCTTACTTTTTATCACGCTTTCGGACTGTTGTCAACAAAAAAGTAATTTTAGATAAAAATAAATTTAGAGAAAGTTTTAAAAAGTTGTCGTTATGACATTTTTCTCTGCAAAAGAATGTTATGGTCGATAGATCGAGTGGATATATTCTTTTTAATTGAAATTTCACTGTAGAGTATTGCAGTCTTTAGAAAAATAAAAGTTGTAATAATGTGACGCACGAAGATTTTCATGTTTCAGCCACAATTTCAACACGATTCGTCAACTTTACAATTGTATTTCAAAATAAACTCCACTACAACCTTTGACTTCAATACAGGCTAATAAAATGTTTGAACATAAACATAACATGATATAGCCTAGAAAACAAACCGTGCCTATATGGAATAAATGTCGTACAAAACTCAGATAAAGTAACAATTATAGCAGATGATCCCTTCATACAAATTAAATAATTGTGCTTTATGTTTCTTTCAACGTTAAACTGTCCTTGTTTTATATGTTTTTGGACAAATTTTGTTTAATCGTTTTATTGGTTCGAAAAAGTTATGATTTGTTTGATATTTTCAGGATTAAAGAAGAACGAAATATCTGCTTTTATTGAGAGACAATTACGAAACACGGTCAAATGTCGACTTCTGTAACATATTTTTATATTGTTGATCCATTATTTCAACTGATTTCATAAAAGTTTGTATCAACTGAATGAAAAAAAAGTCTATGAACCCGTAACTTCAGTAAACATGTATAAATGCCACTAGAGCACGAGTTCTTTAAGAGAATACAAAATGAAGAATATTTCACAGTTACATGAGATTTTGGCAATGTACTTGACAGATCCGAATTAAAATCTGGCATTTGCTTAACCTCAGGCCAATTCAATCTGCTTTCGTTTAAAAAAGTTTAGCTGCTTTTTTCTCGTTTACACAGTTGGCTTTGTCTTTTTTTTTCATTTGTTGTACGAGTTTTTTTTTATTTTTTATCTTTTTTCAAGCAAATGCTTGCAAATATTGCAGCTTCAATGCATCTATTTGATACTTTTCACAGACGTTAGTTAAACACTACAACCTTTGAAAATAAGTTAAAGAACAAAAAATTATGCCACGGTTTATTAAAAATTCTTTAAGAAAAAAGATTAAAATTGCCTCCAGTTGATAAACATTTAAAAACCGAACCCTAATTGTACAAACTACACTCCACTGCGAAAAATATGTAGATATACGGGAGTGTACGGAATTCCGTATATCATTAATATACGGGTACAAATACGGAAAACATAAAATACGGAGGTATACGGTGTCGTATATTCAGCAAATCCGTATATGACCAAAATACGGTGTTCCGTATACTTACAAAATACGGAACACTAGATATACGGTGTCCGTATTTTTCTAAAATACGGGAACGTCATAATAAGTCCGTATATTACTAAAATACTGCATCCCGTATTCTTACAAATACGTGAATCTAAAAAGACTGCATATTCATAAACAGTCGTATACTGCTACTCTACATATCTCCCTTTATTTGAAAGTTAAGAAAACAAGAATCAAATTGAATGTACTTTTCGTATATACTGAAATACGGATGTCAGTATACTGCTCAAATCTGGTGTTCTATAAATCTGTAAATAATAGAACCTATTATGTGTCTAAAACACGATAGTTTTTCCAAATGCGACATTCCGGATGCTTAAAAATTTGGAAATTTGTAAAATGGTTCGGAGGTCATTATTTTCAAGAAGGAACATCTCTAGAAAACTACTGATTGAGAAGTCAACAAATAAAAAATGTATCTGTAAACTGGAAAAGTAATGATTATTATAATAATTATTTGATTATCTAGATTATAATTTAATAAGACGGGCATATCAAATAAAGTCAGTATACTGCTCAAATAAGGGTTTCTGTATATTTACTAAAAAGAGAAACTTGAAATACTATTCAGTATATTCCTGAAATACGGGAGTGTGCTTGCAAGTCCGTATATTACTCGAATACATCCGTATATTTGAAAATACGTAAATAATATCGGTCATAGTTACACAGTTACAGTTATATAGAGTTATAATAACTAGTTGAAACTAAGGATCTTTATATAGCAAAATGTTTTCTTTTTGTAATAATGAATAATGTTTTTTCTTTTTCTTTTTTTTTTCTTTTTTTGTTTGTTTGTTTGTTTTTTTTGGGGGGGGGGGGCGTGGTTCTGTCAAAACTAAATTCCACTCTTGATTTTATGCCGGATATGGATCATAATCCGATGTAGGCGTCTCAAACTTGAAAACGAAATTAAAATGAAACCGACTTAACTTTAACTAATGTGATCGTGTCTATTTCCTAGTTTTTATCTCCAAGATGAATAGTGATGTGCTTTATTGTCTTAACCAAATTGCAGTATTGGATTATTAAAGCCGGATATGGATCATTGTTCACAGCAGGATTTTCAAGTGTTTAACTAAATTTAATCAAACCGTGCCTCTTGTTAAAATTTTCTTTACTGGCTGATCTAATATTGCGTAACACGGATGAACTTTATTGTCTTAAAACAACTGCGATTTGAAATAGGTTTTCTATGGTGATATTAATTACACTTAAATGTGCTCTTAGGTCTGGTTGTAGAAGAAATATTAAACCGTTATTACTTTTAAAAATTAAAAAAGTAGCAGGTTCAATTATTTTTAAAAAGACCTTCTGTTGAAAAATTAGTTTGCCTTTGCTTTGATTATATCGAACATGTAGATCTCATTTATCTAAACTGTCATGTTTTTGGTTAGACCTTTTTTTTACCTATGATGAAACATGATTACTTATAAACAGCAAAGAAATTTAAGCCAGTAATACAACATTTCAAATTTTGCTTCAGAAAGTTAAACAGCTTCATAACATTAAACTAGCTTAAACAGTTTGCTGTATGTTATAACAATAAACAAAAAATTTGTTTGTTATGAGATATCAATTATCAATTAAGATATGGAACGAATAATCAATTTACAGTTACAATTTACTTAGACGAATCATAGATAACATCTCAATCTGATGAACTGTTAAATTAAGCTCTTGTGATATTCTCCGGTAATTTTTTTTTATTTTATCAAAATTTTACGAAAAACTTCTTTTAAGAAGCACATGTTTCTATCTTAAAAAGAAATCTGTATAAAAGGGTACAGTTACATGGGTGTCACAATTATTTCGTTTTCCGTAGTACAAGAAATATCATCAACAATAATAATTAAAATAAGAAAAAAAGAAAGAAGACGTATTATTTGCAAGATCAATATCTTACAAACGTGTGCATTGAAGCTATTATTTTTTCTGCATACACAAACTCGAATGCTGTACATATCAATACTTTGCACACAAAAAAACATCCGAAATGCAAGAAATAAATATTAGAGAAAATCCATTCAGCAGTAGATGCTAAATTTTATGTGACAATCAGGACCAAATACAGACCATGTTTTATAGCCTTCAGGCATTTTCTCAACAGCAAATTTTGTTACTAAAGTGCTTTACTGTGACTGATCAAGGAACACCGACAATGACAATTAATGGTGATTTATCAAAACAAAGCCAGTATGTCACCCCCATATTACGTAACCACATCCCTTCACCACAGGACACCGCGAAAGACAAAAGAGTGTGATAATAATAGAAGCGCTAAATAATGCACTTTTATTGTTAAGTATTGTTTGAAACTGTATGATAGAATAAAACAATTTTTAGTAATCATTCTATATCAACATGCGGTCGATGAGCGAAATGTTTAATTTTGTCCATTTTGTAAACTTTCAGAGGTGTTCAGATAGTTGAAATCATATTTCAACTTTTGAAAAGGAACAGTTATATGAGTTTTACACAACTCAATCTTTAATTTTGAACAGTCAATGGTCTTTATTCACCGTCTTTCATGTATTTAATAATTCAAGTTAATAATATGTTCAAGTCAGGAATAAAACATACAGAAAAGTAATAATAATACAATAAAATGATGTGACAGAATTCACGCGATAAAAGACAGCACGTCACCTTGAAATGTGCTTAAGTTATACAAAGTTTTACGGGACTTAGGCATCACAGCGAAGTTAAGCAGCCTTTTCATGGCGGACGGTCATGTGACCGTCATAATGGCGGCGTTCAATTTATCAATTATGGAACGGTATACATGTGCGCTAAAACTTCAAAAGCAGATATAAGATCTTCGGTAATGATCAATCATAAAATAAAAACAGCTTTTTAAATGCTAACAGTTTATATTGAAAGTGGCTCACTCACTTATTATCATAATTTAGGCATCACACAAAGTCAGGGGTATTTAAAGTCTTCGTTTTTATTTTATTATTTGCAATGATAGGTTTTTTTCCTCACGACTAGCCCTACAAGATAATGATTTTAGCGCAGGTGGATCGAGAAACTAGGGTATTTTGGCGACAACATCAACCAAGAAAACCACATTCATCAAGTTTTATTTACTAAATTGGTTCTCTTTTATTATAAAAATATTAGTTCCCCAAGACGAGAAAGAGAAATATACTGTACCAGTCAGTGTTACAAGGCAATACCATGTGACCAGATCGCCCCAGTCAAAGGTAGCGTGGGTTTATTACATGTGATCAATCCCACCAATCAAAGGAAGCGTGGGTTTATTTCATGTGATCAGATTGCACCAATCAAGTATAGCTTGTGTACATCTAACCAATCATTTCTTTTGGCGCGAAATGGAAGAAGCAGATTTCAGCAATTCATTTCTCAAAAATTGCCTTTTTTCGAAGTCTTCGTCGTTTTGAAAGTAAAATGAGGTAAGTCAAATCTTTTGTATAATACTTTTCAGTTTTACTGAACTAATGCTTAAAATTAAATGCTTGATCATGCCCTGCAATGAATGGCTTATGATGATTTTTGTATGCTTCCGTTTTTAAACGGATGTTGGTAAGTTCGGTAAATTGCAAGGCCGGTAAATTGTTGTTCAACGTCAAAATTAAATTCCTATTGCAGATATTAAACTGAATTTTGTTTTGAAAAATATTTAAATGTTATATCAAATGACATGCTACGATTATGTTCACATACTTTAGATATAGAATTAGGAAGGTATAATAATGTAGAAAGAGATAAAAGATTGTGTAAGGTATATTATCAAAGAACAGTAGAATCAAAAGATAATTTTATCAAAGAAGCGTTATGTTTAAGACAGATAGTGAAGTTTGCGTGAAAAGCGGCTTCGGTGACCGAGATTAATTGGTGATTTTGTGCAATTTCTATAAATATATAGTTGTATATAAAAAGATATTAGTTATTGATGTATCGAGTATTGATATGTTGCGGTTTATTGTAAAAGTTTTATATATTTCAAATGTGTTTTCATTTTAATTAAATGCCGTTATTAGATCAGAAACCGATTTAAATCAAAGAGCAAGCCATAATCATTGAATACATTACTTCCTTCGGCGTCATTTTAAGTGCGAAAAAGTAACTATGATTATATAATTTAGAATCAGTTTTAATAATTTTTATAATGATAATTGCATGACAAACACAAATTTTATAATTACCCGATGAGACAAATTAATAATCTGTCTAACGACCGACACGTGTCGTTAGCACATTTCTATGATCAGCAGTGTACATACCTGTTCACACCTACTTTATCACCTTAATGGGTACATACAGTACTTTTTATTGTTACAAATTTTTCCTCTTTTTTTATTATATAAAATCATGTTACCGATATTTCGGTAAATCATTTACATATTTAGAGATAAGTGAGACTGAATAATTGTAAATAAGCCCTGATAGATAATTGATTATTTGTTTAAACATTCACAAATATCGGCAATTAACCACAGATTAGCGATTATTTCATGATCGAAATCAAAATAAAGACAATTAAACATTTTATAAAGTAAAAAGACAAAATATGATTTTATAAGACGCATTGGAAATGAAATTGTAAAATGTGTAACATCCTGTTCCTAGTTCCTTAATATGATTGACTAAAGAATTCTATTTAATTTGAAACGCATGTACATACATTAAAAAGTTTTTATAATTTCATTAGAATAAATATTTTCATCGGCGCTAAGAACTCCCATCGTTAATCAATAAACTGGTGTATATAGCATATTATGCAGAACAGAACATAACAATATTTTTTTATCAAGGTTTTTACATGGGGTATATTAAATGCTTTGTAGTCGGAAACAAAAATTAAATGACTCTGGAACAAGAAATTACTTTAGTTTTGTCAAAAAGGAAAAAAAAATCAGATAATACATATACGAAACAACGAACAAATCACTGCTGAGTTCGGTACGTTGTATTTCGCGATATTGTTTTGGGGGACCTAATTTTTCCAAGTTATTCCTATAAGTTAAGGAAAAAATTCAACAAAAACAGTTTAGATTATGATGTTGTTGTAGAACTTAAGATGGGATTTAATCAAAGTACCATGTCATTAATAAAGGTGTTGATTAGATGTTGTATGATATACGTGGCCTGTTACGGTAAAAGTGTTTATCAAGCTAGTGAATACTTATGCCATGATAAAATTTATTCGTAAGTCAGTTTAGCTCTTTTCTCCTTCTATTGTGTTAGCGTTTTATACCGTCCCGCGACTGACTCACTGATCATCACAGACATAATGATAATAATGTACATTAAAAATTAATAGTGCCGTGGTTCAGTGGTATACCTAGCGAAAAAAGATTTACTGTCAACAACTTTTTCTTCCATTCTAGGTGTATAGAAGCGTAAAATTATGTTGTTTTTTTTTTCATGATATTTTGATTTCTCTTTAATTTTAAGAAGAACAGCTTCTTTAAGTAACAAGCGTTGTTCCCGTTTTTTACTTTCATAAATATATTTTCTTCAATGTAATATAACTAATGAATTTGTTAGTGGAATATAAATTAAAACTATGTTTTTACCCGTCTTCTACGAAACATAACATCCTTTCACGTGCTTCGACAGGTCACGTGCATCATTCAGTAACGGTATATAATTCAATTTTTCAGAGAAATGTAGGACGAAGAATTAAATAAATCACATATTCAATATGCATGAAAATGATAATGGCAGTTATATTTACACTTTTTCTACTTACTTATCTTTTCTTCTGTTCGCTTTACTTATATTTACCTTACTTCTCCTTACTAATCTCTACGCATCCTTACTTTTTATATTTACGCATCCTTACTTATCTTTATGCATCCTTACTTTTTATTTGTCTTTATGCATGCATACTTCCTTACGTTTATGCATACCATGTTTTTTGCAAAATACGCACAACTTCTAAACTTCTAAACATGTGAAAAATAAGTCTATGTAAAACTGCCAACACACAAAATTGTAAGAATGAGAGTAATTAATTGATGAAATATGCAACTCTTAATTATTCCAGCATCTTTCCATGACAATAACAATTTCAAAATAGGTAATACAATTTTTTATGCAAAAGCGATCAAACACGGACAGTAAATGTTTAAAAGTAATAATTGAAAATTAATTAAAATACAAAATCAATACTATCATTTTGTATTTTCAGACAAATGGACCTTCATGATACCATTGCAGAGCTGCAGGAGCAGATGCGAGTCTTGCACGAGTCCCAGAAAAAGTCACAGCCTCAAGACAATGAAGCAGAATAAAAGAACAAAAAGAATAAAACTTTATGAAATGCATGTTGTAAATGTATGTACGTGTTAGAAACAGTGAAATAACTCACAATAATCATATGAATTTAGACTAAGTATGTTTATCTGAGCAAGTGAAACTGGGTCTTATATATAAGCTGTGATCGTAGCAAGTAAAATGCCACTTCCACATAGTTTTTATAAGATTTTTAAAAATATTATGTAGTACAGCTAAACAATGACCCGTGACTACATACACATACAGTGATACTTGGATTTCTATTGATTAACGATTACGTATGAAACAATACCAATGGCATGAGCTGACAAATTTTTGATATTACATATGTTATTGTAATTTGAATATATGTTTCCAAGTGGCCAAGGTTCACTAGTCATTGTTTGCATAACTTCAAGAATGATTTCAGTAATGTTCTTATCATTGCAATATGCTTGGTTTTATTATCGGTTGTTACTCTTTTATGATTACATTTATTAATAAACTTGTTAATAAAATACTATTCATTAAATTCAGAACTAATTTGAATTACTTTTGTTTGTGCACATTCTCATACTTTACAAGTTACTCATTTAAATGTTATCATGCTTATGGCATATCTCGTGTACGCCAAAGTAAACTTTCTGTCTGTATATCTATTTAAAAAAGATATGTTTCCTACCGTTATCTCAGACTTTGCAGTTCTTTATATTTTTTCGTATGCTTCAAGTAGATACGATGAGGATCTTAACTAGTCCGTTCTAGAAATGAGTAGTATATAATGATCCCGCACATCATGTACATGTATATTATCAGTCTATATTTGGTTCCCGTATCCTGTAATATATCATGTCCGTATTCTTGATCCGTACATGTAATATAATTAGTCCGTATATGTGTCATGTACGGCTTTTAGCTTTCCCGTATTCATTGAAAATACAATTCCGTATTTCCTACGTATATCTACAGTATACAAAGTCCGTATTCTTGCCCCGTATATGTGTCATATACGCTTTTAAGCATTTCCGTATTCTATGAAAATACTTTTCCGTATATTCGTCGTATATCTCTAGTATACATAGTCCGTATTCTATCCCATATATGCATCATGTACGATTTTTAGCTTTCCCGTATTCTATAAAAATACAAGTCAGTATATCCTCCGTAAACTAGTAAACTATATGTTGTTATAGTCCGTATATGGCTGAAATACGGGTTTTGTACTGTGCGTATATTACAAATATACGGACACATATACATACATGTATATTGGAAGAATACGGAAATCCGTATTTGTAATGACAAATATACGGAGTTCCCGTATACCCGATGTTCCGAATACGGATTAGTATATTATGTCCGTATATTATGCGAATACGTCCCGTATATGCCCGTATATATAAAAAATACGGGATCGTACACTTCCGTATATTGGTGTATTTTTCGCAGTGCAACAAAATAAATTAAGGGTCAAAATTTAGGTTCATAGACTTTTTAAATGCAAAAATGTTCTTGTAAAAGTTAACTTGTGTTTTGCTTTAGACACACCAGTACTTGCGTATATATGTTTATCTACCCGTAACAGCTCAATTATCCCGTGCAAGTCCGTGCAAAAACACCCGCCCCTCAAAATCAAGTGAAAATCAAATGAGTAGAATAAAGTTAACGTGTCATGAGCAGGTTTTAATTTGAATTTTTGATAAGAATCATCTGTTACACTATAGAACTGATAAGTGTGAAGAATCTCTAATGCCTAGACATTCAGAGGTCAAATACAGCAGTTATATAACAAACAAGTCATCTATTAAACCTCTGTAGACACTTTTATGAAAGTGTTTCTTGTCTCAATTCAATGCACATAGGAGTTTCAAAGGAGAACGCAATAAACACGATATATAACGACAATGAGGTATTAAATGTCTGATTTTTGCTACAAGAAAATGCCTGTTTAGGCGACAATGCCTGTATCATATTCTCATTTGACTGAATGACAGTTCAGTGTAGCGTAATGGTATATTTCAACATGCCTTGGCTATTTTGGTTTCATTTGTAATGCATCCAAGGACAAAATACACGAACAGATCAACCAGTGTTATCAAGCACTAGGCAAAATAGAAGTAAGCATAATGTCAGTCCAAATTGTAAGTTACATTTTGACAATAGGGGGCGCTATGTTCAAGTAATCGTGTTTTCCCGTAATTTGAATAATTATTTGTCGAAAAGTTATCGAGAGATCTAATTGATGGGAAATGGTTTGTTTTGCCAACAGCTAATTAAATTCCGTCATAGGCCGGAGATTTCCGTTATCTTTCGTGAAGACTACGAACGTGCGCCCTCTGATATCAAAATGTGATGTGCAATTTTGTAATTGAGAATGGGAGCATTGTAACAGAGCGCTAGCAATGTTGAAATATTAATGCTGATGTACAGTCCTGGCATGTTGAAATATATCATTACGCTACATTGAACTGTAATTCAAATGAAAATATGATATAGACATCAGGGTAAACAGCATACAAGTTGTAACTTCCAGCAAGCATAGCATCATTGTCAACAAGCGTAATGAAGGTGCCAGCATGCATAATTACTATACCAGTAAGCACAATGGCAGTGTCAAAGAGTAAATTGTAACAATAAGAAGGCATTATGTATTTTTTACCTAAATAACATTCCATATAACCATGAATAAGAGGAAATTTTGTACTTTTAAAAGTTTGTTCACAATTTTGTGAGCAAGAAAGCATGCAATCAAATAATTTATCACGTAAGATTTCTTCTTGAAGAAGATAAAGATTAATTTATTTATTTCATGATACGTAAGTGATTAATATCTTCTGGAAATAATAAAACACTCTTGATTCTATTTGAAATCTGCGTTTGTAGGAAAAAATATTCCGCTATTTTTTCACGTAAATGAAGGCATCAATAAAAGGACATATGGAAAATATACAGAATGGCGGTAAGAATGCTATGATGAATAAAAGATTTCTAAGAAAATGGAAAACTTTTATTTTCTTCCATCAATAATCTTATTTTTATAAACTACCATTCAAAAAAAGGAGGAAATGTAGTTTTTTTTTATTTTGCTTATGGTATCCGTTTTAGACACTGTGTGTGTTTACCTTTTAGAAAGAAGGTTACAGGACTGCATCGTCAATGTCTGTAAAATACCTGATACGGGGTGGAACCGAAAATTTATCACATACAGTACAGATAAGAGACAAGGGCTGATACTCCCTTCATAGCTGGGTAAGGACCGGTGCAATAAAAGCAAAATATCATTGATATTTTGAAATAGGTGTACAACACTTCATTTCTTTTTTTCTTGCCTTCAATCTTGTACGAAGACGTGGTTGTGTGTCTTGGTGTCTGCCGTGTGATCCAGAGTACTTGAATTCGAATCCAGCTTGGGGCATAGTATTGACGAGGGATGATGCGATGAAAAAAAACAACAATTTTCTACAGTCTAAGTACACAAATTGTCTATACCGCTCCAGGTCACGTTCCGATGCTCAGTTTTTATTTACTGTGGAGAGAAAGTGCAGTATTGTTCAAGAGCCTGGAAATACGTTTAGGTAGAAGCCTTTGAATGTATCGATACAATTATCAAATAACGCCAGTGTTCATTAAGGTTTTCCGTATAATCGAAAATAAACTAAGCGACCTAACGTCTGTTTGCAAATTGTGTCATTATATTAGGACATTTATCCCAAATTTGCCGTGCTTTTTGTGGATGAAGTTGAAAATTAGGTTTAACATCTCAGCTACGCGACGACCTGTATAAACGCACCATTTGACTTGCGTCATCAATATTATATAAAAGAGAAAAAAGAGGATTCTCCAATAATGTGAACCTTCAATCTATATGATTCCTCACTACATATAAAGTCCATTCAACTCCAGAACCATCCAAGATGGTGAAATGAAAGCAAGAAATTAAGTAAAGGTTTTCATTAGATTTTATGAGCTTATTGGAAAATACTATTATTCCCTGAAAGTTAATTAGAAAACAGTGCCAATGCCCTTCTATTTGCTTGAACTCCATCTGACTCTTTCTCTTATAGTTAAAAACAAAGGAAAACGGAATTGCGAAATCTTGAACGCTGCCATTTGTTCATTCAATATTGTGACAAGGCTGACATATCATTTTGTTACGAATTTAATGACATTTAAGTTAACAAATATTAACTCAATGATATAAAAAAGTTATGCAATTTTTTCGTATGTTTAGCGTCTCACTTTTTTGAAACGAAAAAACAAACTACAAGCTTTGACGAATAATTTTTCGCATGGCCATTTACATGCAACAGTACCTTTTTTAAGAAAATACCGTATTTACCTATTTCACAAACGTTTTTGAGCTTAAAATATGTAAAGCAATTACGACAATTACTGTTTAATGTAATTATTTGGACTGCCAACAGTGTTGGATAAGCACATGACGCGAAGTTTCTGTAGCGATATTCACTAAATCAAGGGCCATAAGTCTGCTCTCACTGAAGGACTGCCTTAAAACAGATACAGACATTGAATCAAGATCTTTCAGCCTAAATAGTGGTTTAGTAGCACTGATAATTAGCTTTAGATTACGCATTAGTTTTTCTCAAAATTACCGTAATTTTCTCTTTTGTTTTGCTGAAAGGCAACACAGTAACTACTCATTATTTCTTTGGTCGTTTAAACCACTTTAAATCTGCACTTTGAAACCAAAAATCGTTTTCATATTGAATAAATTCATCTACAACTATAGCCTAAACGTTGGTAAAATAAATTGCTTTAATCATTTTTTCAGATATTAATAAAGATATAGTTCTTACACGAACATGATATAATGCTTCATTATCATAGAGTATCAGGTTATGTCTGACATATAAGGTTCGGCATAGTGGCGTCTAACTACATTTTCACATTTCAGAGTTTCTTAAGTCCATTAATCATTGATTTCATGTGAACCCTGGTCTAAGTTGCAAAGATTAGATGTTGGAAATGTCACAGACCACATGTGCTTTTTCGCTGTAACGTTTTGGATACAGAGAAAAAAAATCGGAAAAGAAAGCTGATAGCCTGTTAAGCATACGACTCATAACATCAGAGCTGAAGTGCAATGAATCCTCTGAAATCAAACTATAGTATTCATTCAAGAATATGTAAATTTTGCAGTATTTCAACATTTCAACATTTGTTTTAGCGGTAAATCCCTGCTTCATATTCCTTTTATTACTATTCTGTACATGGATCTGTATAATAAACCATTTCTAAATTGCTACAATTTTCAATATTTCAGAGCTATGTTTGACGTGACTGGAAAATTTAACAGGAAATTGACAATAAATGTCCATTTATTGAATCCATAATATATTTTACAGACTGGTAAAGAAATATGTTGCTGAATTATAAGTTTATATTATTTTAAGTATCCAGCGAAATCCAGCTGAATATAGGCGTTATTAACAGTGAATATAGATTAAGGATAAACTATATGAATTTACAATATTATTTTTAATTTGACAGTCTGTCAATATGACACCAAATGCTACATTCGTATTTGTCTGTCAAAGGATTGCAACAGGTAGAACATTTCACACCGTGAGAAAAAAACACTAAAGAATTCTTTTGCAATATAACTTACAGGAAAATTAGTATCATATTTCTGCAACAACAACTGCAACCGACATGCCAAAACAGCTACAGTTGGAAGATTGTTATTGCCATTTTCACTCTTCGTCAAAGTGTTACATTACAGACACCATTGTTCGCGTAAGTAGACGTTACTTTGTGGAGTAGAAGAAATTATAGGAAAAATATCCATAAATACGATTAACAGTTTATCAAATTGTAAATTTCTAACTGATAAGATTTATGTCAGCCAGGAAGAAATGAAAGGAATTTACAATACGTATAAACCAAATCATGTCATTTTTTATATCACATTCCGACAGTGTCAGGATATGTGTTGATTTTTTACAACAAATGGATCAGCTTTTATCTTGCGTAGACAATTTATCGAATTTTGTCTCTTTCTTCGCCTGAAAAGGCAAGAAGACAATAAACAAGGAATATAATCTCCAAATCACAATAACAATGGATATATTTGCCAGTAGGAAAACAACAATAACGTCCATGACTGCAAATGTCACTTTATAAATAAACTAGAAATGTGTTCACAGGACACAGGACACGTGTGCAAGGGGTGGGGCGTGGGTTGTCAATGTATCTGTAAAAAAAGAGGCCTGGAAACATGAATGCACGTTTTACTTAGTATTGCAACCACCCAATGTAGTCTGAAGGCTATGGGCCAAATGGTACTCTTATTGAGCGGACACTCGAGTTATTGTGCGGACATGGGTGACAGTGAATTTGAACTTTCACCTCAAGACCACAAAAACAGAAGGGGGACTTCAACTTAATCAGAGCAACCACCTTATGAAGATTGAAGGCTATGGGCCAAATGGTACTCGAGTTATTGATCGAACAAGGTTTGGTCTACAGAAGGACGGACCGACCGACATGTGCATAGCAATATATCACCGCTTCTTCTATGGGTGGGGAGGGGGCATTATTAATTGAAAGACCAAGGCATGCAACCTATCTTGCTGGTGTATATTCCTGTAAAGTTTTATGACCCCTGTGCAAAACTGTTGGCTGAGTGTCTGACAAAGTTTTTGGTAGCGATTTTCAAGAAATCAAGGGCTATAGCTCTGTTCCACATAGAAAGATGGAAACGAAAAAAAAATCAAGAGGGCCATGATGGCCCTTGATCGCTCACCTGATTACTTTGGCTGTAGGTTTGCTGTTAAGCAGTATTTCATTTCTTAATTGAAAATATATAAGTGCCTACAAACCAAATATGTAAAATATCAGTCAATAAATAAAGGCTCTATGACGAAAGTAGAAATATCTATTATAAGCTATGGTGACCTTGACCTTGACCCAGTGACCTAAAACCCTACCCATGGGTAGAGGTCCATGCAAGAACCTATATATTTAATATCAAAGATATTGGTCTATAGATGAAGGCTCTATGAGGTACAGTAGATAAATCTATTTTTAGCCTCCATGACCTTTAACCTAATCTAATAATTTGAAAAAGCTTGATAAAGCTTGCTTCATGCCAAATTTTAAAATTCTAGGCCTTGTGGTTTCAGACAAGAAGATTTTTAAAGATTTCCTTTTTTACATATTAAGGGCCCCGGGGCGGGGCAAATTTTGACCCCAGGGCCAACATTTAAACAACATTGGTAAAGGTTCATTACACAATACTCAACACCAAATATTTAAGGTGTAGACCTATTTGTTTTGGAAAAAAATATTGTTCATGTTTTTCCTATACATAATATAACTATGTATAAATCTATGTAAACCAAGAGAACCCTGGGGCGTGGCCAATTTTGACCCAGGGAGTATAATTTGAATAAACTTGGTACACATTCACTAGGCAATGCTACATAACAAATATCTAAGCTGTAGGCATTGTGGTTTCTGAGAAGAAGATGTTTAAAGATTTCCTATATAAGTATATGTAAAATGAAGTGACCCTTGGGGCGGGGCCAATTTTGACCCCAGGGAAATAATTTGAACAACTTTTCTAGAGTTCCATTAGAGGGTGCTAAATGCCAAATATCTTAGCTCTAGTCCTTGTGGTTTCAGACAAGAAGATTTTTAATTTTTTTCCTTTAGGTTGGTATGGCAACCGGAGTTCTGCATGGAATTGATTTCTTTGAACAACTTTGGAAGAGCTTCAAGCAAGGAACATCCATGGCAAGTCTAATCAACTTTGGCCCAGTGGTTTCAGAGGAGATGCCGTTTGAATGAACAGTTTACGGACGGACGCCGGACGGATTGCGATCACAAAAACTCACCTTGTCACTCTGTGACAGATGAGCTAAAAACAAGTGCATATCAGTCAGTCTGTAAATGAGTGAGGAAGTTATCAAAGACATAAGTCGAAAAGCGCAATTAAATTGCACATTTAGAAGATTATGTGTTTCTGTTAATATTTCCGATTTCTGTATTCAAATGTAACAGGAAAGTAACATTATCAAAGTTCTGCGCAAGAAGATAGACTCTTGACAAATTACTGCTGCTCATGAAGCAATGCTGCTGTCTTAATAGTTTAAAATGATTCCATTAAATGTATATTTGCAAAAAATAATGTATCCAATCTTGTTAATTTTTTTCCACAAATAACGTCTGATATCGATAATACAATCTGAGAACACGTGACACACAATTTCAATTAATATTTTGGAAATAGAGGACTGTTTTTATTCCCTTGCTTAACGTAGAAGACTTTTTACTGTGTTTGGGCGATTATATTTTTCGAATTCGACGGAATGGTGGTGTAACAGCGATGTGATGTCGCGTTTTCATCATCGTTTATTCGTTACATTACGTTTTAAACATCGTATTAAGGCGTTCATCGCGTTTTTTCATCACTGCGTTTTCAACATTGTATCAACGCGTTCATCGCTTATTCTCCACTAAACCATAAAGTATGCGTTGTGTAGTTTGGTGAACAATATACAGACGTATTCAAGTTATTTTCAAAGAAATTATTCTTATAAACAATTTTTGGAGAAGGCTTAGAGCTACTACGGATAGAACGGATTTTGACTAATGGTGGTGACGTGATGGCGCAATGTTGTAAATGATGATGACCCTGTTAGAAAAAATATCACAAAAGTGAAATATATATCATTTTGAATTACAGTCGAACTATTGGTCTTACATTTACAAACCAGTACCTACATGAAAGACATTATCTTTAAGACGTAAATTTATTTTCCACTAAAGACTTATGAAATTAGGAAGTGGACAAAATAAGGATAAAGTCAGTCTACAATTATAACAATTAATCAATAAATTAATTAATGTATTTTCGTGTTTGAAATATCTGAATATTAGAGCTAAATCTTAAATCAAGGTTCATTTAATCGACAAAAAAAAACACAGTTGCATACTTAACCATTTCTTTTCGCACCATCAAGATTATGGCAATGTAATGTTAAAATACTTGCTTATTAATAATTATTTGCTTATTCTAAATGCCAGCCATAATCATAACTTATTTTAAATGGTTCATTATACAAGACAATGCCGTGAGAAAATTAGTGCACAAGTTGTAAAGATATAACACAAGGTCTCTCCAGTACGCCTATTAGATAAATTAAATTGAATTGGTCAGGCGCCACCAATATAAATGCATCAATGCGTACAATTAACATTAACCGGTTAAGTGGCTGAAACTATATGAGTTGAAAAGTAAAATAAATGCCAAGAGCGATTGAAAAAAAAGTATTTTCGACAACTTTAGGGTAGAAGGATCCTCTGCGATCCGAAAACTTAACTCTAAAATGTTAGAGCATCAAACTAAACTATAAAAATCTGTACAAATTTTTTTCTTGGTTATACAGCCGTTTTACATACTGTATTGTAATTGAATGATCATTATTTCTAGAACAACTGCTTTCACATGAACCTTTATACCACTTTTTATTTTATTTTATTTTTAGACATCTTTTGAACACAATAAAACAGATTTTGACGAAACTGATACATTCTAGTAACTAATCATGGCTCAGGTGTGCCTTATGTAAAGTATACAATATCTTTCTAGAACGTAAAAATATTACATTACTGAGTATCACCGCTTTCTAAAAAAGATTCTATTATTTGTTTGTACGATGAAGCGTGTATTGCCAGCCTGTATCAATATAAATGAGCATTGTTTAGCGTGATCAGATATCTCAAACGAAGAAAACAACGAGATTCCATTTAGACATAATGGAGCATTAATCTCCTCCTCTAGAGAAAATCATGTATTTCAAAGCCTGACAGTGAAATATAAAAAAAAATGAACGCTACCACATGTCATAAAAAAAGAAACATCTATAACCGAGAAATGACCGAGAAATTCATATGAACCTTCATGAGAATGGCATCAAGAGCATGAACTGTCACTGGAAAATGTCAATGCTCCCGAAGTGGTGCTTTGACCTTCAGCTGAGGACCAGATGAAGATAAATTGTAGATCCTTCAAAAGGTGTTATTTTTAACAATTTGACCTCAAGATTTAGAGGTCAGGATAAATATATATATATATGGAAGATCTCTACCAAAGGCTTGTTGTGTTCAAATATGAATTAAAACTATTTAGTGATAAACATAAAGTATTTTTGACAACAAGACCTTCGAGATCAAGGTCGTTCAGGGGTCAAGGTCATTTAAATATATGTTAATGGGAAGGTCTTGTACAAAGGGGTGTTGTGTTCAAGTTTAAAGAAAATCCATTTACTAATATGGGAGTAATGGGCAATGTCAAAAGTTTTTTGACAACTGGACTTTTGAGTTAAAGCTTACTCAGGGGCCAAGGTCAAAGAAATATAGGTCTGTGAAAAGGTCTTGTCCAAAGGGGCGTTTTGTTAGAGTATGAAGTAAATGCATTCACTTATAAGGAAGTTATGGGCAATGTTAAAGCTTTTGGACGGAATTTTGACTGACGAACGGACGGACTGACCGTTCAATAACTATATGCTCGTCTTCGGGGGTATAAACAATGTTAAATGCCATTTATTCAGGTTATATTGTTATACTACAAATTGTTTATGGTAATACAATTATTGTTTTCCTATCAATCTTATATAGAAACATTTAAGAAACATATTCCAGTAGAGCTGGTTTCAAAATATAATATAATATATTTAATACAATATGTTATATAATTCTGCATCATATACAAATGTGGCGTTTATTTTTGTAAAAAAATTATAAGGAAAAATATATGTTGATATTTTAACATTATCAGTATGTAGTGTAGGCAATACGAGTTATAGACGTGCATCGTACAAAGCTATCGCTTTAGTTTTGAAGCAGCATTCAACTTAATGTACAGAATGCCGAGTAGGGATATTTTTACCATGACTTACGCCTATTGTAAAGTAACCTTACCACTGCTAAATGCTAAAAATAATTAATTTCATTACATTCTCTGTAGTTTGAGCAGATGTCATAAAACAAATAAGACAACAAAAGCAGGACTGTAAATAACAAATAACAGATTTCAAAATAAAACCTGCAGTTACGCATCTATACTATTATAAAGTTTATGAAGATGCATTATACAGATATAACTTGGAGGAAAATAATTTCACCAGAGAAGCTGTGTTAAAAGCAAAATGCGATACATTGTAACAAGAATTGGTGCAGGAAATCTATACATGAATATAACTTACAATTAGGTAATAAAGTGAGAGGACATGAGGTGTAAATCAGGAAAATAAGGAGTCTATACGACAATTTTCATAGAGTAATAATGCAAGTTGTACTTTTGAGGAACTTGATATGCCAGTTACTACCAAAGAAATACAAGATGCAGTCAAACGATTGGATACTATTAAGGCTTATGCGCATGATGGTATAATATGAGTATTTTTAAGAAAGTATTAATATCAAAACACATTCTATAGATATTTTATTTAATTAGAGACAATTTCCGAAAAGCTGGTCAAAGGGAAAAATGATCAGAATTCACAAACAAGGGGGCCGAATAGCCCTGGGTCGCTCACCTGAAATGTGCGGTACAAGGCCCAAAGGAATACATTGCCAAAGAACAAGTTCATCAAAGTTGGATATCGAAATCTGAATAAGAACTGATTATGTGGTCTAAATTTTAAGCTTGTCGTATCAAAACCACGAATGATGGTCAGCATGAATGCAAGTGACCCCTTGGGAATGGCCAATATTTATCCAGGGGCCGCGATGTGAACTTTCTTGGTAGATACCTCAAATCAAATATCTCGAGCATACTTAAAGTTGGGAGCTAAAAAAATTTCAGACATATCTACACTATAATTATGCAGATCATTTGTGAAGTTTCACTTGAAACTCTTAAACACTGTTGGACAATTAACACGGTTGAACGACTTTGGGCAATGGATTGACACACTGATCAAAAGACCGATTGTATGACCACCTTCAATCTTTGTTTGTGGAGAATACATTTTTACCTGGTAGCCATGTTTTTTCTTGAATAATCTTAAGTGTAAGGGCATGTTAGGAATGTATTTGCCAAATTATACTGTACTCTTCCAAGTGCTCAATATTTTTCGCAAGAAGATTTGAAAGAGGTGGACAACAGCAGGGCTGGCAAAATCTATTGTACAATCGTACATTTACGGGTCCAGACAACTGCATTTTCGTACTTTCTTCTCCGTGGACAAGTGAAAATTGAGCATCCAATTTCTGTTAGTGAGTGAGTGATCATAACGATGACCCGGTTTCAAATCAAAGCAAACATTCTGACTAATTGTTCATTCAAATCTGATACAAGTGTGACCTCTTGAGTGTTAAAAAGGTTTTCCTATGATTTGACCCGGTCAAGTAGTATCTGATCAAATTTAACCAGTTTTAAAACCGTCCAAGAATTCACCAGGGCAAACATTCTGACCAATTTTTATTTTAAAAGGATCAGAATTGACACTTGAGTGTTAACAAGGTTTCCTATAATTTTACACGATCACGTGGTTTGTGACACCGCATGACCCAGATTTTGTATTTCTCCATTGTTTCATTGAGATGAACATTAAGGCCAAATTTTATGAAGATCTGGTCAAAAGTATCTTCTAGAGTGAAAAATAGTTGTTCTTTTTTTGGGGGGAGGGGGTGGGGTTGTTGCTTTTTAGTGTGTACAAGCGAACTGTGAACGGACGACGGACAAAAAAACATACAAAAAACTCACCTTGGAACTTAGCTAAAAAGTTAATACTTGTCAGCCAAACAATTATAGCGACTTGTTTATGAAATAGATTGCTAAATGCTGGAATTGACAGGAAATATTTGTTTTTTTTAATAAGATAAATGTATGACGAGGTAAAATTTTGTGTTCGCCATATGAATTTGCCATTTTTTTCGAATGTATTTTGGACTTGTTTCAAGGGGAAATAACTTCTCTGATTTTTCATTGTTTTTAAACGATACAAAGTTACATGTACAAAATAATTAAGACTCAGGTATAACACTTGATCAAATATCCATCTACTTGTTATTATTCGCTGATGATGTCACCTTATTTTCAGTCTTTAAATGAGATGAGTTAGAAACATATTGTCAGAAATGGAATTTGAAAGTAATAGTTGATAAAACAAAAATTGTTGCCTTTAGAAAAGAAGGCAGATTAAATCAAACTTATAGATGGAAATTTGACAGACAGAAAATTGAATTCTTACATCATTTTCCATTATTTTTCACGCGACTGTTCTTTTATTAAGGCCACTCAAACGTTAGCTGGTAACGGGTAGTTTAGTTTAAACTTATTTATTTTACTTCGGTTGGGAAGGAAGTTCTTGTAACTTATATTAATCCCTCTAGATGACTGCTTTCTGGGTTCAAACCAGTACTCGCGTTGAAAGTGAGGAATGCGAAAAGTCACTGTAGACTCTCACCCTTGGTGGGCGTAGAACCAGGACCTCCGGATCGGGAGTCCGACGCTCTTACCCCTCGACCACTGCTCCTCCAGCTGGTAACGGCCTTAAAGCAATAAACGCCTTTTTGACTATAACTAAATATAAGTATGTACCCGTCGATGTAATGTTTAGCCTATTTGATTCTTATATTGTATCAATTTTGAATTTTAACTGTGAAGCATGTGGTTTCTGAAAGACTGAACACATAGAAAGGGTACACAGAAAGTTTTGTAAATGGCCAAATGTCAAAATGTCCACACTTTCTATATGCAGAACTAGCTAGATTGCCATTGTATATCAACAGACACCTATGAATTATTAAGTACTGGCTAAAAATATTTTTAAGCAAAGAAAATAGCTGCATTCTTTCTACTACAGTCAAATCAAAATTAGAAGAGTCCAACAAAAAGCAAAAATATTAAAAACTCGACAGGAAATGTACGTAAATTGTTACAAGACTCTGGTTTTCAAGCCGTTTGGCTTTATCCGGAATCAACTTGTTTGTACCAGTGCTTACTACATGTCTTATAGAGTCTTTTGTATATATCAGAGCGACATGTAAACATCCAAAACTATTCATCATTTCCTTTGTATCAATAATTACAGGAAATATTTTTGTAGAGCAAAGTATTTAGAAAAAATTGACAACCCCAAAATGAGAAATATGATCGCAAAAATAAGATTAAATTTGCACAATCTAGCTGTTAAAATAGGCCGTCACAGGAACTTGGAAAGATACAAAAGAAAAAGCATATTTTGTAATTTAAATGCCATTGAAGATGAATACCACTTTGTTTTAGTATGCCCATTATACAGTAATTTAGGACTGTTCTGTTCTTTCAATAAAGCGATGTATACTGCATACCTTATGTATTTCTTTAATGTTTAATTGTTCAAAAAACAACAACGACTAAGACGTTTTCTGGTTACTTCTTACGGTAGCAAGAGATGGCAGTGATCTGATGTAGCTAAAATTGACGCTAAGATGTATTTTAGTTGTGTAATTATTGAAATATATTCATATTTTGTATGAAAAAGATATCATAACTGTTCACTTAGTCTATGAATGTATTAAACCTATGATTAAAAGTCTCTGAAAAGAAAAAATGAAATATAATAAGTCTTTTCAACAAGAGCACCGCGGAGCGGCACCAACGTTCGTCTGTTTTATTTATCGGAAACGAGCTTGCAAGTACCTACCCATCCAAATAAAAAAGACTAAGGAAATAAAAAAGTGTATGTACGTACTCATCCCAGAAAAAGAGAAAAGAAGGAAACAGAGAGTAGAAAGAAAAAAAGTACCTAACCATAAAAAAAACGAAAGAAATGCCAGAAAAAAATTCAAGGGGAAGGGGACAAATACTTTGTTCCAAGTAAGTAGTTAAGTTCTAGGCTTTGTGCTTTCCAGTTAGAAGTATTTTGCTATATAAGTCTATGCAAAACCAAGTGACCCCTGGAGTGGGGCTAATTTTCACCCTAAGGACATAATACGATCAACCTTAGGAGAGGTCTACTAGAGGATTGCCTTACATCAAATCACAAAGCTCCGTGTCCAGCGGTTGAAAGAAGATTTTTAAAAAATCAGATTACGTATATATAAGCCGCAGGGCAGAGCCAAAATTGATCATGGAATCATAATTTGAACCAACATGGTGGAGGTTTACTAAACAATGCTACAAAAAAATAACAAAACTCGAAGTCTTATGGTTTAAAAATAATAGCTACATAAAGTTTTTGCATCCTGACAACGACGACTAAGTGACCATAACAGCTCGACTTTTTCTTCGAAAACAAACGAGCTAAACACTGAAAATCCAAGTTTAATTAGAAGTTATTTAAAATCAGTAACATAATTGATTACGTCATGCCCATTTTAAGATTCATAGCAAACATTAAAAAAAAACAGTTATCTAACACATTCCATGCGGACAATTGCACCTTTTACATGTTATCACCAAAGTTTGAAGACAGGAATTAATTAAAGTTTCTGAAATTTGATTTTAAACAGCTGAAAATAAAACTCAACATGTGCTATCAGGTCTCAAGACGGTAATAGCATTATTGTGGCGTGTTATCATTTGCTGCACTAAATGTTCTTACGTCTCGTTATGGTTTTATTGAAGTTTCTCCACAAGCCATTATCAGGCATGCGGTATAATTTATCAAATAATCAGGATACATGTTTCCACGAGGGAGAATGCATCTGATCTGACAACCTCATTATAGAATAAGTTCAGTTTACAAAAAAAGACAAGGTTTTACTAATATAAATTTTCTTTCCTTTCCCTAGTTTTATTTCTTATCTTGTTCTTCACAGTCTCTAAGAACTAAGGCATGAAACATATACAAAAAATGTTCTTCTCAAAATCTGAAAAATCCAAACAACCTCAACATGACTGTACTTTTAAAGTATTAAATTGCAATTCATCTTATGTAACACATGGCAATTATATATGCATACAACATATCTTCGTTCAAAAGCGACGCCGAAATTTGACACAAAATGTTTATCAATGTCCCAAGTTGGCATCTGAAATGCCTTCTTATCTTTTGGAATTTTAAGCTCCATCAACTTGAGTTAATGAATAAAGATCACGCTATCTTGTTACACGATTCGGAATGAATACATGGAATTCTTAAGGCAATCACTTGAAAATACGATTTATATGAGGGTTTTTTTACCTTAATTACAATCATTGCAAGAGCATTGCAGTAATAATTCTATATGTATGTAAAATTGACAAGCGATGGAAATTCTTATAGAACTACATAGTTAAGTACTACCTTGAAGACAGCTAGAAAAAAATAAATTGTTTTTTAGTTAATGTCACAATTATGAAGATAAGCAATTATCCTAATAATGTTATTGATTTCTTTCATATCTCCGTTAAAGAAAACGACGACAATTAATTTCAAGAAAGTAAATTATTTTATTGTATTTCGTCCAAATCCACTATTTGGAAGCTTCTAAAGTTTTTTTGTAATCAGACCGCTATTTGCAGTGTCTCACTACTTGTATACTAAATATCTTCTACTTTTTTATCTGAGATTTAAGACAAGAGAACCAAATGGTCCTGGGTCGCTCAACTGAAAATAAACTTTCAAATAATTGGTGGGGTTGGAGGAGGGCGCTTGTCAAATGGCAGACGGTTCAAATACCACATTAGATATATAAAAAAATATTCTTGAACCAAGAAAAGTCAATAATTTAAGTCCTTTGTGAGGGCCAAGATCTTTCAAAGCGCATCTAATTAACTAGGCTACGCTGAACCGTATATATCTAAGCTCAAGGCCTTTCAATTTCTGACAAGAAGATTTTTTTTTCTCTAAATAACTTTATGTTAAACCAAATGACCACTTGGGCAGGGCCAATTTTGATCCAGGGGCCATGATTTGTATAAACTTGTTAGAGGTCCACTAGACAATGGTTCACAAAATATTTAAATCCTAAAACCTAATGGTTTCTTACAAAAAGATTTTTATTAAGTCTATGTAAAATCAAGTGACTCCTGTGGTGGAGCCTATTCTGACCACAGAGCCGTGATTTATGTTTCTTTGGTAGAGGTCCACTAGATTTCCACTAGAGGTCCGCTATCAACCAAATATGTAAGCTCTAGACCTTGTGGTTTCACTTTGATCCAGGGGCAATGATTTGTATAAACTTGGTAGAAGCATACGCACCAAACATCTATGTTTTCTTACAAGAAGATTTTTAAGTTTGTCCCATATAGGTCTATGTGAAATCAAGTGACCCCTTAGTCTCAATAACGCGACTTCAGGTAGGATGCTGCTCGTACTCTGAAAGCGGATATCAACCATTAAAAAAAAGCACGATATTCAACATTTTGAGTACAATTATTTGGACTAGTGACCCCTAGGGTAGGATCAATTCTGATCCCAGAGCCATGATTTACATAACTTTGGTAGAGGGCACTAGATGATGCTGTCAACCAAATATTAAGCTCTAACCTTATGGTTTCGGACAAGAAGACTCTTAAAAACATTTTTCCGTATATAATCTAATGTGAGATCAAATAGCCTCTAGTGTAGGGCCAATTTGATCCAGGGGCCATGATTTGTATAAACTTGGTGGAGGTCCACTAGACAATCATACACACAAAACATCTAAATTTTTTCCCTGGATAATTTGTTGTAAAATCAAGTGACCAATTCTGCGGCAAATTCTGACCCCAGCGCCATGATTTAAATAACTTTGGTAGAGGTCCACTAGATGATGCTATCAACCAAATATATAGGCATTCTGATTTCAAACACATGATTTTTTAAAGTTTTTCCTTTCAGTTGCCATGGCAACTAGAGTTCCACATAGAATTCGATTTTTCATATAACTTTGAAAGAGGACCCTATAAGAACAGTTCTGTAATGATGAACTGCAATTGACCTGGTGGTATAGTAGGAAATGTTGTTTAACGACAGACGACGGACAAAATAGCATACTAAAAGCTAATAAAAGATGTTGAGTTAATTGCTATGTTCAGAAGAAATTACATGGATAGTTTTTTTGTTAAAAGAACTGTTTAAACATAATAAATACCTACTATCTCAGTATCTGAACATAATTACTGCCTCTCGTTCTTGATAGATTCTTTAAATACTGCACTAGCTAACGTTCAAACATTATACTAACGCTACTCAGATATAGCCTATTGTCCTTTAGATAGAATCAGATATTAGTAAAAGAAGACAAAATTCTTACACATAGAACCTCAAAAGTTTTGATTTATTCGACATTGTCTTTTACTTTTTGCTATATCGTGATTCCTGAATATCATTCTAGTACTGAAGAAGATTTCATAACCATTTGGTTAAAACAAATGCCAACAGAGGTATTGCAAGCTTTTGTAGCAAACCTTCACCCTTCCTAGTCTTAAGGTTTTGTAAAGGTTAAGAATCTCAGACAGCATATCTGAAGCAGTATTCTGTGAAAACAAGAAAAGGCATACAACAGATGCAACTTTAATATTGATATACGCATTAAACAACTGTTACAACTTCTAGTTGTCAAGTTTCTATTGTATCTTTACAGTGTAGCTAGGTACAGTAAATTTTCTGATGTCCGTTTCACGTCAAAACAAAAATTTCGTAGAAATAGAAAATGTGAAACATTATATATCAGCAATAAGAATTTTTTCGAAGGTTTTGTTACAGCGGCATGAAAATCTGACAGGAGTTAAATCTAAAGACAAAGTTTGTGCGTGATTAAAAAAAGGAAATGAAATTTTATGTCCACCTATGATTGATTCTACAGCAAAACAATCTCGGCTCTATAATCAAAACTGATGGTATGAAAAGCATGAAAATGTAATTTTTACCCTTTTTACTCTATTATTTGTACGAAAACAAAGAAATATCTTTTAAAAAGATGATCGGCGTAGATACAGTACAAAATTAATGCCATATAAGTGTATTGGTTTCGGACATTGGCAAATATTGAACGTGTTTAGTAATGGAATGTCTTATTTCCTTTACGGCTAAGGTCACAGATAAAAACAAGAGGGTCATGATGGCCCTGGATCGCTCACCTGAGAGCTTTGGCTGAGGGTCTACCGTTAAGCAATCATCAGATGCAACATTACATTTTCTTATTGAAGATTTTCAAAGATCTCATATTTTATACAAAAAAAATCCATGAGGCAGAGGCAATTTCGAGATAACAGCTTTTGAGGAGATGTCATCTGAAGCCAAATATTGACGAAAATCTATTTTTGCTCTGGCGGCCATTTTGTTTAGTGAAGTGAAACTGTTTTAGCAATTTTAATAGAGGGCTATGTAAGGAACATTTCTGTAAAATTTGGTGGAAAATCACCTAAACGTTTAGGAGGAGATGTTGTTTGATTTTTTTTCTATTTTTAGCTTTTGCAGCCCTTAAGTGCAATGCAACGGAACGGTTTGAGCAATTTTTGAAAAGGGGAGTATAAGGAACATTTCTGTGAAATTTGGTTTAAAATGGCCGTGTGGTTTTGGAGGAGATGTCATTTGAAGGCAAACATTGACGAAAATCTATTTTTACTCTGGCGGCCATTTTGTTCAATGGAGTGGAACCGTTTTAGCAATTTTAATAGAGGGCTATGTAAGGAACATTTCTGTGAAATTTGATGGAAAATCACTAAGCCGTTTATGATGAGATATTGTTTGATTTTTTTTCTATTTTTAGCTTTTGCAGCCCTTATGTGCAATGGACCGAAACGGTTTGAGCAATTTTAGAAAAGGGTAATTTATGGAACATTTCTATAAAGTTTGATTTAAAATAGCTTTGTGGTTTAGGAGGAGATGTCATTTAAAGTAAAATGTCGACGACGGACATAGGGTGATCACAATAGCTCTTCCTGAGCATTTGCTCAGGTGAGCTAAAAATGTTGAGTTTAATGCTTAAACTGTCAATATCATTTTCAATAAAATAAATTAAAAACTAAGTCATAAGTATTATATTTATTCAATTTAATATAAGTTTCCATAGTTCAAACGTTCAGTACAAACCATACTCATATAACTGAAAAGACTCTTTTTCATAAAAATATTTGCAAGTTTGCAAAGCATTAGGTTTCATCTAATTTTTGAAAAAGAACATTCTCTTGAAGAATTTTCTTAATTACCTTTCAATGCAGTTATAGTTAAACAAGTTTTGTTATGATGTTTCCTTGCCCACTATTTTGAAAATCTGGCAAAAAATAAACTATAGTTTGGAGAGACGGAAACTGTCCAATCAAAACTGATGTCCACGTGGCATCGCAAAACTAAAGCGGACAATACTCGCATAAATATCATTTACACTGAAAGATATTTATTAACATGACTACGAATTCTACAATGTCATGTTGTTTTTAAATAATAAGAATTGTATGAGACGTGGTTTTACTACATGTCATGAACTATGTTGAGATGAGCGGTAGCTTTGTACTCCATTTGCTCAATCTCAATATGTATCTTCAGTTCTGTAAAGCTTTTATAGTAAGCTATAATCTATAGCTTGTGTTTTAAGCTGATTTTGAAATCGATATAACCAAGAAACTATCTTTAGATATGTGAATCACTGTATGTTATAGACAAATTATCAAATCCTGCTAAACATGTGACACCGATAGCTGAATAAATTAAAGCAAAAATCTTCCGACAATAAAACGACTTAGAAGGTATCAATGTCTGTATCTCTAGACCATAATTCAAAATCAAGTTATATCAGTCTCTCTCATTTTGTGTATGAAATATTCAATAATAGCATTGTGTGGGATAAAAGTGCCTACTTTCCTGCTTAGTTCAACATTTTAGAGAGACTTTAATCAGACAATGACATTCCATTAGAAAGGCATAAAAAACTGCTTCGGTAACATCAATTATGCTTAATGAAATGGCATTAATACCAATATTGGATAAGCGATAGTCGGGTTCTAAAATGCCCAGATTTCTCCTTTTTGCAGTTGTAAACCATGGCGACCTTTCACTTAACGAAAAATTTTGAAAAATAGGAGACAGGCATGAAAAACACTGTGAAAAACTTGATAAAACGAGATGTTAAATGATTTTAACTTCCAAAAGGTCATTACCAATCGATACTGCAGGCAAATGATGAAAGAACTAAAAATTCGAGTTTTTTTTTCTAAAGTACCGTCGTGCTTTTTTCAACAAAAATAATTTGCATTTAAATTTTATTTCTTATTGAATAATTAAGTGTACACTGCTAGAACAGTAGCTAAAATGTCAAACGTAAATGACTGCCTAGTTGTAACAGACTTTTGGCTTTGCCGGGGAATGAAAGGGAATTCTAATCAGTTTTCTAAGGCTATTTAGATTTAGGAACTGTAGTAAAATGTCAAGTGCACAAGTAAATACATAATATTCACTTAATATCAGTCTTTACATTTCTAAAATTGTGGGGGAAAACGAAACTAGGGGTTTTTTGTCTTCGACCTCTATTTGTTATTAACCAACAAACTGAATATTTATAATATAAAGAACCTTCGGACTAGGTACTAAATTTAAAACCAAGTATTGTCCCTCACGGTTTATTGAAGACATGGTAGAAACTTTAATGACATGTGGCTGATTTTATTTGAGAGATTATTGATTCTAAAGATAATGCTAGTTCAATTAAAATTTGGAGATTCTGATGGTGTTTTTGTTAAATGTTTCATCACATTTAAACATCGATTCATCGCAGCTTATACGTTACTTGTAACATTTCAATACATACAGACGTGAAAAGGTACGTTTTCATGGAGTAACACATTAAGGCAAAAATGTTCTATCTACTACATTTCTACCTTTTCCTCCTTCTTTTCAATGGAACTTAAGACAATTTCACTTTCACTCTTAGATATCTTTACTAAGAACGACTGTTTTTATCCTAACGGCAATGATAACAAAACGTTCAATTTCATATTTCAAGTGCACCCACACTTTGTACTATCCCAATGTATTTTATATACCGAAAAATACCAGTATGTGCAGTTACACTCTTTCTTTCGGTTTATTTTGTAACAAACGAAAAACAACAATTATTTGTATTCGTATGTTTGTTAGACATATACATCCTACGCAAAAGACCTTAATGTCATATTAAGTAAGTGTGGAGATACCATTGAATGTAAACAACAAAAAATAAGTAAATTAAATAAAAGGTTGGGGGAAAGCATTGAACGTAAACAACAAGCTTTAGCAAATGTACATTCACTGTCATCTGCTTTGATGTTTAAAAATGCTTTTGTGGACAATATAACACAGTTTTTTTAAAACTCGAAATATTCGAAGAAATCAACTTTGTACTGAAGTAAAATGGCTGAAAATAAACTTTACATATAATCATAACTCCAAAACATAACTACTTAAGAGCTACAAAACTTTATCATTACATACTTCAATAAACAAATCTACAGAAGCACAAATCTACAGAAGCATGCAATAGAAATATCGCACGTGCATTCTACCTTGCATGAAAAGCAGCGTGTATAATAAGAATGAAGTGATGGATAAAACATTTTGCAGTAAATAGCTTTATAGTAAATCAACACTCGTACTAGAATCAATATCAGTACCAGTGCTATTACTGGTCTTAAATTGTTGTTCAAAATTATCCTACGAGTGTGATTCAAGAATTTCTGGCACAGCTTTTGGTCTGCCTTAATAATCAATCGGGTCTTGAAAAAAATTTTCAAAGTATTGCCCTTGCCAAGAAACATTCTTTTAGGGTTTTGCTAAAAAAACTGCGGTAGTCTCCGCTTAGTAAACTGTATAGACCATGCAAAACTGCAGAACTAGGGACATTTCTAGGGTTATAATGTTTACCTCGTAGGATTCCCTTAAGCAAGGGAAATCAGAAAAATAATAACAGGAGACTTTGGACTGTCGGATATGTGCTAATCTTGAATATTCTTTTCTTATCTTAAGACAAGCTGTACAAGTTGATTTAGTGGAAGCTTTGTCATGAATACGTATGCCTTTCAGACCATCACTTGGGCGTTTATTTTTGTATGTTCATTTGACAAAAAATACGCTACTTTTGTAGAACTTTTCTTTGCTAGTTCTACATTTTCAAAGAAATACCACATAAAACTTCTTGTTCTTTTTGCAATGACTTGACGTGAATGATTTTTATTCAGCCATTGTATTATATTAATTCGTGGCTTGGACTCGGAATAATATACCGCAGTTTCATAACCAGTGAACATCTCAGAAATTGTTAAGGGATAAAACTGTTTTCCATATTTTCAAAAGTGTTTTGACGGAATCAAAACACATGGACTTTTGATCGGGATACATCTAGTACAAAGCTTCCTTAATTTCAAACTGTTTGTCAGAATATGACGGACTGCCCCTTCCCAAATGCCTATTTGGAAAATATGAATGATCCTGGTGTTTAACATTTTCTTAATTCAAATCATTGTATATTTTACCTGATCAAAGCAATGTGTATAGCACATCGGTTCAATGACTGACAAAAACCAAAGTCCTTCAAAATTCTAGCCAGCAGTGTATTATTTCATTTGAAAGTTGCGTAAGAACTTACATTAGTATTACATTACCATGTAATAACACATAAATAGCAAATGAACTGTGCAGCTCTGTGCAAAGATTAAATAGCAAGTAAACTTTCTGGCGAAGCCAAAATGTTATAACATATCATGTCTTTTCTTCAATCCTAGTATCACATTTACACAGACCATAAAAACGTTTGTGAAACAGTAAGATTTAATCTGTTGACAAATAGAGGAGACAGAACTGAACCCGATCAAGTATCCTTGTTATAACAGCATGTGCTATTAACACAGAACTGCATATTACAAATGTAAACTTGGCGATACAAGAAGCACCCCAGCCCCAGCAGTCTTAGATACCTGTGTAAAAATCTTTCAACCTCTGGACTTATCATCGTCTTCTCAAAATTCATAGTGACACCATAAACAACAACCGCCAAAATACCAGACATTCCACAAAAATCTTCGACTGAAAAAAGGTTTTATTTTTGTTTCGGTAAACTATATCTATATTAAAACTTTCATCTGATAGATGCGGTTATAGTATGATTTAATGAAGATGTGCAATCGTAATAACTCGGCTTTCTCCGACAACTTCGTGTAAAGACTTATTGAAGTCGCCCGAGGTGTTCCGAATGGAAGCTGTGCTGTTCAATTAAAAGATTTGACAGCTAACGGAAGACAACGGCTGAAAAAAGTCTTTTTACAAGTGCAATTGAGGTCAGTACAACTATAGAATCGAAACATCGACTGTAAAAAAAATCTTAGATTAGAGAGTATCCAATCCTGAATAAATATAACAATGTAAAATGAAAGTTTAAAACGAGCTATAGCTAAAAGAAAGAATATTAGTTAATAGGTGCCTGGTGTTAAGATAAACGCAAAAGAGGATGCAGGTTTTTATTCAAACGACTAAGCTAAAATAGAAACAAAAGGTATACGTAATTCAAGTACAAAACAAACGAGAAACAATTACAGACTCGTCTCCAAGAAAGATTATTTAACAATATAATGCAATACATGAATCATACATTAGGTCTTTGTTCTTCAAATCAACAGAACCCTCATATACAAGGCTTAACTTCTACTAGAACTACTAAAATACGTAAAGGATTTTCATACAAAGAATAAAGCAACCATTTTGATCAAAACAAAAATCAAAATGTCTGCCGTTATGCCCATTATCGTTCAAAATGAAAGAAAACAACAATACCACTATTCTCCTTGAATACTCGTGGACATTTTACAGGTTTTTACATATCGGTATGTTGTTGTTGTTGTTTTTTTTTTCAGAGTTAATACTTTTATTAGAATCGTGACACTCCAGACTCGATTTTACTTTCTCATTTTTTAAAGAAAAACATCAGACAAAAGAAATAGAAAAACTGAGAGAGAGAGTGTGTGTGTGTGTGTACAGAAGCACTCTAGTTCTTATGTGTAACATCGGTACCATGTACGTTCTTTTTTCTGGCAAAAACATAAATAATGCCAAAGATTGACGTATACACATGACAATCTGACTTTTGTAACCTCAGGCAAATCTTATCTGTGTTTTATTATTGGATTATTTCTTGGTCAGCTGTCTGCCAGTTGTTCTATTGTAACCGTGAGCGCCTGGATACAAAAATGTCAATTTAGTATATCACTCACGGAAGCATTGGTAAACAGTAAAATTTTCTTCATGCAACTCAGTCGATCTTTAATTGGTATGTGACAGACGATCGTTAAAAAGACAGAAGAAAAAATAAAAATAATAGTTTCAGTTCAACTGTGTCACTACATATGAACTTTTAATCAAAACTAAATGGGGGAAAATCAGAAAAAGCAAGAAAATTGGAGAAAAAAACTTACTCAAATACTATGGCATTATTAAGAAAACTTTCTTATTATAGAGGATGCATCTGTTGTAAGCAGATCATTTATATATTAATGTATTTCTTTGCAACAATGCTGATATATATTTTCAAATGCCTTTTGAAATATCAAGGCGACCTGAACAGTAAACAAGGGCTATAAGGGTTAAAAAAAACAAAATGTTATGACATTAACTGAGACTGCTATATTATTTTTATTCTTGTTGAAATGTCATTTGGTTTCAACGGAATATTCGGGCAGATTTGTACAATAACACCCTAGTTACCAAGGAGAAATAATGTAACAGCTTTACACTTTTTATGAATCTACATAAATTACAGACGCAACAACATTTAATGCAGCAGATCAAGTCATTAAGAAGTCAACAGTACAGAACATCATTACACGTTGCTTTTGGCCGCCAGTGCAGTAAAGAAGACAAATCTAAGTAAAATTTGATCATGAAAGACATCCAAATCTAAACAAAATTGTCCATATTTAAAATTTGTGCGACAGCAGTGGTTGGCTTTGTGTCCTAGTTAAACTTAAATCACAAGTTTTATCATCTTATTTCAGTTGAGTTTGCAAATGTATTACTTTAATCATGAGACGACAAGCTGTGTGTATTTATATGTTCTTACGTTAACGTCTTCTTGTTAATCATGAGAAGACAAGCTGTGTGTATTTATATGTTCTTACGTTAACGTCTTCTTGTTAATCATGAGAAGACAAGTTGTGTGTATTTATATGTTCTTACGTTAATGTCTTCTTGGTCCATCTCTTTTAGTGACAAAGCAATGCGTTTATGGGACATAAAACATGGTAAAATTATACCAAGCCCTTGTAACAATATATGAGCAGAATTACGGGCAAACTGTTAAGTAATACTATTAAATATCGCCTTAACCAACGGCCCTTAGTGGCAGCTGCTAAATAATACAGCTGTATGCCCATCTGGAATCTATATATGTCAAACTTTATCTATCAGTGTTACGTCAAGTGAGCTCTCTTCTCAACAAATTTTGTTTTGTCCTATTTATCTTCTTTAAAACTACCTCTTACCGACGTTATCTAGTAAAATATTAGATTTATACACAATATAACATATCAATCATCATTTGCAGATAATTGTATGGAGTTCTTTCATGTCTCGTTTCATCGCGCAGAGAATTTTTATGGTAATAACAATAAACAAGAAATAAGCATAAATCCTGGCACTTTATGCCTACTTGTTATGCATTGTGAGTCTAGTTTTTTGTGTGCTATGAAATCAAACCGGAATTCCAGAAATTATGATTTCATTGCTACAGAAACGAACAAAATAAATAAATGAGAAAAATGTCAGCGTTACAGAATGTCAGGTTATCAACAAAACTCTGATTAGACGATTTTAGAGAGAGTGTTCTTCCAGGATTTTATATACTGCCTGTTTCTTAGAGAGGGAAAAAAGATTACGATAAAGAAAATGTAAGATACATTATCATGCACTGTTTCACTATTCTAGTTATAGTATCATCTATTTGGATCATTTGCTTTCCGTGTTCTCTATAGTGAATATAATACAGTATATATACGTATGACCTTGTGATCTGAATTTATTTCCATAGTGGCCAAGTTTCAGAACTAAAAAAGTTTTATGAACATTAAACCAAACCTAAGACCTCTAGTGTTCACAAAGTGTTTCTATAATCTCACAAGCTACCTTGTTTTTATCCCATGTAATGAGGTTACATCAATATAAAAGATTAAATGTAGATGCGGAGCAAGACAATCACTTTCTCCAGAGACCAACAAAATCTTCGTTAATATCGACTTGAAAAATAAGATCAACAAGAAATTGTCTTCTACGATGAACCCTTTGAGTTTTTTTAGACGGTTCAGATAAAATCCTAATAAATACTACTAGTTGCGAACTTTCTGAACGTATTTGAAATTTTTTCCTCCAAAATCGGTATCACGTAGACGCTTTTCTACACCTGAGTGACCCGGATCACCGGTGACTGCAACAAAAACCTTCAATTGTAAACAAACTGTATAATGAAACACATCTTCCTCCTGCTGGCGTTAACCATCCACAGCAAGCCTCCAGGCTTTATTGGTGGTATTATAGTTACCCCTTCTCTTGTTCACCGCAGAAACTACATTACTGCGGACCCATACGTCAGTAGAACTGATCTTTATACCAGTTTTCGCGACATTCCCATAAACTCCACCCAGCGAACTGAGAAGAACGGTATACCTCTAGGAATTCAACACACTTATAACCATGGGTACTTCACTCCTCCTCACCCAATTACAAGATTCACTGCAGATTACTTGAATCCTCTCAAGCTGACAACGTAATACCCTGTTGTCTTTAACAGAATCCAATCAAAAGTCATCGTATTATGTTACATTCACAGTAATCCACCTGCAGATATCAACGGTGGCCACAGAAAGGATCATGGTACTGCTTCCGTTTGTGAGTACACTCCTCCCATCCCTGTCTCCAGGCACTTATTTATTTTCATCACCCTACTTGAGTATTTCCCATACTTATCCATCAACTTATGGCTACGTGACATAAAACTCATTAAAAATGCACATTCATTAGATGCCCTTGTACCATCTCACCGACTATCTCTCCTTCTCATTGCGAGAACTGAGCAGAACCCTGGACTGCCACACTCACAGAGGTACCGATGTGGTATATGCGACAACGAAGTGGTAGACGTTAGTCAACGTGTTATCGCCTGAAACAGGTGTGATCAGTTGAATCACAAGTCGTCTATCGGTATGACAACCGAAATATATGACCACCTAGCCAACACATCCGATTCATGGTACTGCACTTATTGTGGGAACCTCAACCACTCAACAATATTTCACGACATACTAAACTCGTTAGCTGAAAGTGTTGGAAGTATATACTCATCTGACAGCGACAAAACATGCTCTAATCCTAGTTATACCTCCGCAGACAGACTAAGCGACTCACACTTTGACTCTAAAATGTCATCCATCGGCAGCCGACTGCAGCATCCTCACCTAAACCGACTACGTTTAGCATCCATAATTTTAGGAAGAAGCTCGTTTGCATTGTTAATTTCAATTTCCAGAGCATACGTAAGAAGAGTAAAAATGTTGACATCCTAGTTGAGACAGTTTCTCCTGACATAATCATTAGCACCGAACCCTGGTTGAGCAGTGACATCGGCTCATCTGAATTTTTCAATCTCTCAATGGGTCACAACGTGTGCAGGAACGACCGGAAATCAGATGCACACGGTGGCATACTGATAGCTGTAAAGAACAACCTAGATTTCACAATGTTAATTCTAGTAGTAAAATAGAATTTATCTCCGGGTCCCTCCAGCTACCTAACAAAAAGCATATGGTCATTCGAGGATATTACAGGCCATCTGACAGGGTTGACGAGCAGTACCTTCTCAAATCATTCGAGGAGATATCCGCCCTGAAGTCTACACACAAGAAGGATGTCTTCATTGTTGCTGGTGACTTCAATGCCCCTGATATCAAGTGGGCAGACAGCATTATTACCCACACAGAGTCAATCAGCGTTTCCTGGACCTGTCACATGATCTCTCTCTAGTACAAACGGTGTACTTCCCCAGTCGGAACGAGAATACCCTTGATCTGATCTGCACTCCCCACTCGGCTTTCATGACACGCTGTAAACCCTTACCACCAATGGCGTCAAAAGCGACCATGACATAGTCCTTTTTGATACAACGCACGAAGTAATTCGCTGAGGACCTATTAGACGAAAGATACTCCTCTGGAAAAAAATAAATCAAGTCAACATCAAACAAGCCTGTGCAGAGCTATGCAAATCAATCCTAGACAGCCATTTCACGACCCTGGATGACATGCAGTCCAGATTCATAACTGGAGTTTTGAGCATCATAGAGATGCATGTCCCAACAAAGACCAGTTCCTCATGCCACAAACACCCTTGGGTGTCCACAAGTATCGTAGATAAAATACCTAGGCGTAACCTTCAGTGATGACCTTCAAAGGGAGAAGCACACACAGGCAACAGCAGCCAAGGCATCCCTTACCCTTGGATTTCTAGGCTAGCAGTCCGCGAAACGACGTACCGAACAATGGTCCGACCTACAATGGAATAAGCGGCAGCTTCCTGGGACCCGTACAAAGCAGAAGATGTCAACTGCCTTGACAAAGTCCAACGTCGCTACACAGACACAGACAGGACTCCGGAATGTGTCACAGCAACGGTCAATCTAATGGGCTTGGAACCGCTCCAAGAGCGCTAAAGAATATTGAGACTGATCATGCTCTTCAAGATATCCCATAACCTAGATGACATCCCTGAGGCAGCTCAGATTGTCAAAGCCAGCGACAGAAGGACCAGGGGTACCAATAGACTATTACTCCCTTACACGAACGTCACTATGTATAACCAGTCCTTCTTCCCAAGAACAATACAGTATTGGAACCGACTGCCAACTAAGACAACTGACATCCTGGACATTGAGGCCTTAAAGGCTGCTCTTCACGCCTCAGTAGCAGCCCCGCCCCTTACCTCAGCGTAGAAAGCTCACGTGTGTACTATACTTTTAATTGTACATTGGCCAATATTTTCATATTTGTATAGCTACCTGGAATTGTGAATGTCTTGCCCCAACCTAATTCCGTGGACACAATACAATCCAGCCTTGGATTCCTGTCATGTACAAAGAAGAAGAAGAAAAGAGTCTCTTTATTTTTCACTACATAAGATCTGAATCCGTGACTCAGTTTTTTACTCATGTCCAAGCATGTCCAAGATGTCATACAAAACATCTTTATCCAGTTTAAGAATGGTTCGAAAAAGTGTTCCCCTGTTGTTTTTACACACTTTTTCTAATAGTTCATATTTTGACCGTGACCCAGTTTCTAACACGATCGAAATATGATACTTATATTTATCCTCGAAGTACAACCTTGACCTTTAAGCTAAGGTCAAGTTTCTTGCACGTGACTATCATACTTTAGTTAGTTTGATGAGAATCTTTTGTATGGTCCACTATGATAATTGTATAAAAACTTGATTATAGCTTTGGGTAAGAGTGTTATAGTAATATATACTGGATATTAAGAAAACAATAAGGTGTTATTCTGTAAAATGAAAATGCTGGGCATTAAATACACTCAACTAAAAGCGTGTTAGGAATCACATGATGAAAATATTTCTTTATCAATATTTTTAATGAAGAACATGAGTAGTTGTACAAAATGATAGATATCTAGATCTGAATTTTGGTTTAGCCATACAAGACATGTTTGAGTCAATTAATTTTAGTGTGTTCCACTTCCTGATGTCATAGTGATGCCCTTGCAAACAACTTGACTAATGCAAGAAGTTTTTTTTTTAAAAAGAAAAAAAAGAAGAAAATGTTTTAGCTTTTTCTATTTATATAGATTATTCAAAATCAAGTGATTCCATACACTTTAGGAACAAACATGCAAAAGTCTGTGTATTCCATAGCTTGAACCTTACCGGTGCAGAAACGTCTCAACCTCGGGACTTATCATGGTACGTTCTGAGTTCATAGCTAGACCTAATACTACAACAGCAAGGACCCCAGACATCATGAAAAACTCCTCAACTGAAAAGAAGCGAATCTTACTATCTTAAAGCATACTTCCACGAAAAATCGAACTTGACTACCTTGAGGAATACCCCAACTGAAAATTAGTGTACCTCGAAGAATACTTTATCTAAAAATATGCGAACCTAGAATGTCGAAGAAACTTTATCTGAAAATATGCGAACTTTACTGTCTCAAGGCATACTTCAACTGAAAATAAACGAACTTTACCGTCTCAAGGCATACTTCACCTGGACATAAATGAATTTTACTGTTTCAAGGCATACTGCAACTGAAAATAAACGAACTTTACTAACTCAAGGCATACTTCAACTGAAAATAAACGGACTTTACCGTCTCAAGGCATACTTCACCTGGAAATAAATGAAATTTACCGTCTCAAGGCATATTTCAACTGAAAATAAATGAACTTTACTATCTCGTGCCACTTCTGCAAATAAGCATCTTGAAAAAACTCTGGTTTGGTTATAATGTATGGGTTTGGTTGAAAAAAAAAACAGTACAAGCTAGAAACAAATATTTTTTGAACGAATCGTCTTCATCACTTGGAACAAATTAGAGTGGTGTGTATCTATGTTTTACACTTGCGATTTGGAATGGTCTAAAACAAAATTTGCCTGCAAAAAATATATTTAAATTATGATCAAATATCGGTTTAAGCCTCGCACTTTTCTTTCAGGAAGCCTTTGGGAGCGTTTCGATCCATCGTCTTAAATCATTCGCGGCCACAGAAGGCAGACATCCATCTGAAACAAATATTACTGAAGATCTGACCGTTTCCAATTATTGCTGCAAAGGAAAAATGATTTTGTCAATAACTTCTTGTAAAAATATAATTACTGAAAGGATAGTTTAATGATATCAATTTATGGAAAATTATTGTCTTGCGGGAGTAACATAAAATAAATATCGCGTGTTTGGCAATAACATTCTCTAACACAACATGATCGCTTTATTGGAGCCGGAAATAAATTCCTAGAAAGAAAAACGATTTCGTCTCCCAGATGCACAAAAGTGCATTATATGCATTATAATTTTACTCATTTTGCTGCAGAGATTTCTCGCCATATTGTTAAATACAAAAAAGGAATTATTGTCAGTCATTAACTGCTTCCTTATCTTTCTAGTTTGAAAGTAACTGACAGTTTTTAATGTTCTGATGATCTATAGCTTGAAAGTCTCTAATAATCAATGAAGTCCAATTAAATAAATGTTATTCAGTAAGTCGGAGACTCAGCTGATAGTGATTAGGGTAACTGTTTTGTACTCTGTATTTTTGTACTATTATAAAAACTTCCCTCAAGCAAGTATAAAGCATGTTTACATCACGCAAAAACTAACATACTGGGAAAAAGCCAAATGAATTTTAGCTGTTTATATCATGACATTGGTAATAACTTTAAAGAATCAATTTTCACCTCTTTAGAGCTTTTATTTTTTCCGCAAAGAAACAAAACTTTCAGAAGTTTTACAGTAATTAAGTGAGCAGGAGAGGGAAACCTTTTTATTTTGAATTTCTCCCCTTCAGTTTCCTACACTTAGCCATGATATTTATGAAATCATTAAAATGTAGAATGCTCCTTGCATATGATGAGCTTATATCACCTTCCAATGCCTTTCAAATAAATCACATTCTCTGTACTAACAACTGGAATACTTAAGGTTCTATCGAAGGTAAATTATGAAAGTAACACAATTGTACCGCTGAAAAATCTTTTAAGATTGAGAATTTTGTGATCGGGGTTGTGTGGGTAATTGCGACAAATGCTGAAAATGGACCATCATGCTAAGTCGACTGCTTCTGCAGATTTTCTGTGGTCATACGCTTCTACTGACTGCAGTCTTGTTTTGCACAGAGCCTCTAAATGATATACTAAACTGCTTGTTTGAATGCTTGTGGATGTCCTTCAGGCAGCTCAGAATAGTCAAGCAATTTAAGAAATTGATATCTCCCGCTGTAGGTTATATAGTTAGAGTGGATACTATTTTTAAAATGTAATAGAATGAAGAATGGGGGCAACAGTGATACAGTGACAACAACATAAGCTTAAATATCGTTTATGGATTGACAGGTTTGATCCTAGCTCTCTTTCACAATATCAACAGGGGTTAAAGTTTTTTCAATACTAAGTGCATTCTAAAAACATTTGGGTACTTATTGACCTTGTTCAGTAAAGAGATGTCTCTCCGTGTTTTCCAGTACTACAGCAAACAAATGGTGGTCTGTGTATCGCAGAGGTTTTGTCAATATCTTAAGGTTTTTATTTTCATCTTAATCCTGCTAACCATTAGTGGTTTCTCAGTTCAGACCAAAAAAAACGTGGCAGACGGAAGAACGCCAAAGCAATTCCACCGAAACTTTCAGGGTTTTTTCTTGCTATAATGCCACACTAGGTGTATAAGTATTCTAAAATCCTTTCTCATAGTGTTACTTGAGTGGGGAACGTACCTCAAGATGTTAGGAAGAGGATGCACCTTCAAAGGTTTTGGACATTTCGACAGAATCTTATAAAAGTTATGTTCAAAATCAAGTCCCTTAAGTGTTAGAGTATTAACTGCTTAAAAATAGTGGAGATTAGAGATTATGTATTTTATCAAATTTGCATCGCGAGAAGGGTTCAGCTTTTCTTCTGAATGAGGGTCCTTTTCCACCAAAAAAAACTCATGTTTTGATACTGTATATGTAGAGGACGGCCAGACAGACCAACGGCTGCAACATCAGCAACGGCTGCAACATTCAGAGGTATTTTCATGTTATTCGGTGCAGAAAAAATAATACATGTATGAGCAAATAGACGTTGCGTGGATGGCTACTTTTTATATCCAAGAGCATGTGACTAATGACTTGTTACAAAAGCAGTTCATGATTGAGAAGAAAGAAAATAAACTTGTAGAACGTTAATTACTTAAAGGATGGTTTAATAACAACAATTTATAGAAAATCATTTTGAAGGAAAGACAAAACAAAAATAAAACATTGGCTGTTTTGTAACTGAATTCATTAAAACAACACTACAGCAACCGGAAGTAAACTTTGAGAAGGAATAATTACATCTCAGAAATGCAGAAGGTGCATTTAATGAACTGAAATAGCTTTAATTTTGCTCATTATGCTACATAGCTTTCTTCCAATATTGTTAAAATACAAAACATTCTTTCTGTCTAGAAATAAACTGTTTTCTTATCTTGCTGGAATAAAAATATCTTGCGGTTGTCAATTTTTTAACGATCTAAAACTTGAAGTCTGTAACAATCAATGAAATTCAATTAATTAAATGTTATCCAATAAGTCTGAGTACAATACCCTTATGATTGGGATCAGAGCAATTGTTTTGTACTCTGAACAGATTTATGAAAGCTTTCTACCTGTGACACTCTGTCTGCAAGTTATCAGGCATGTTGCAATCACGGACAAAATGACATATGGAAAACCATGGAAACTGCTGGACACTGCTGTGTGATACAAAACGTAATTTCTTAATATACTTTACCAATATTAAGCTCTAAGTCTTACTGGAAAATAAACGATGAAGGCGCTTATGAAAGAAGCTCAATGTTTGTATATTTTATGGTTTGCAAGGCTGATGCAAAGTCCGTGGTTGAAAATACATGCTGTCCAATCGCATTGCAAACCATTTATTTGTACAGTTTATTTGGTGTTGTCATTAGTTACCGCTAGCTGAGTTATTAGCTGCGCTGCACCGCAGCTGGCGATTTTTTTTTCAATCCGTACCTATATTAAACAATACAGTGAACAACCCTCATCAGTTATAAATCTGGCACTGAATTCAAAAACTAATCTTTCATCTAATTAGCACCTTTGATCAGACTTCTCTTACAATTCAGCTCTTTTCACCTGGAGTATGGGGAGTCGTATATGTTATCAAAAGTTTTCTCAAGATACAAAAGTTTAAATTTCAACACCCGCCAATACATGCCGAAGGAACAACAATTAACGTAAAGCAAACAGATACAACAAACTTGTTATTCTAGTTTCTATGATGTTCCACGGTTTTCTCGTGCAAACATTATTGACAGGAAGCGTTTGGACAAAGCGCATGCTGAACCGAAAATTTTAAGAAAAGACCAGTAAATATTTTGAGTTCTTGTAGAATGTGCTTTATCCTGAAGTCTTGATTTCATTTTTATCGAAATCTTATGCTTTACTGGCCAATTTCGGAAGTGAGATCGAGTTTTGAAAAAATCGTAAGCTCCTATTCTGTTTAACTTAACTTTTAATCACAGTAGTGTGATTTAAGTAAATAGTATCAGGCTAAGTTTTCTAGTACAGTCTGTATATCTGACTATTTGAAAGTCGAGAAAGATCTAATGTCTGAATCATATAAACATCGCTCATCAAACATTTCTAGTCGCCACTGGGATGTTTACTAATTCCAGATAATTTCAGGGGAAAAAAACATCACATTTTTCAGCAGTGCCTGTATGGATCTCCAGGGAACTGAATTCAGTATTATATGACAAAAATGGTGACTAGATTAGAGTACATTATCACATGGTTCAGTAATATGTTAATGACAGTCTGTAAAAAATAGCCTATGTATATTAACACATACTAGCAAAATACAGCGTACACGTTACACACTTATGGGATATATATGTGTTCGAGTTGTTGTTTGTATCAATAACTGACAGTGTTAAAGATACTGAGAAAATTGGTCTCAAACCGATGCCATCTTTGACAATATTAAATATCCTTCGTATGGCTCGAATTCCGTGACGGCCGAAGTTTAGGGCACTGTTCCGACGACTTCGAGCCATCGAGGAATGACTGTATGTTCATATATAAAAACTAAAGATCTGGTCACTCAATTAACTGGCCACTACAGTTTTTCTCATCACTACAAATAAACATCATATTTCCAAACATATTGTAAATATGCATGTCCACAAACACCATCACACAGATTTGTTTATCAATAATGACAAATAAACAACATTTTCAAAACGTGTATCTATGTATGTAGCGACTAGTAAAACAGTAGAAAAAGACTTACCAACATAGTATGTGATATAGGTTGAGGCCAGGGTAATTGTGATCTCGGCTATTGCGTCGTTAAAGATCTTTGACAAGCAGAATAGAGTGATCTTTGCCATGATAAATCCGACAAAAGGTCCACCGATGGCCACTTGTATAAAATACACCACAATATCACCACCTGTAGAAAAAAACTTGTGTATAAGATTTGTATTAAGATTTCTATTTCTATCTCTATTCTTGAGAGAATTATTCTATTGGATTCTTTTCCTCGTTTTAAAACTTTTTTTTCATTTCTCGTTTTTTATTTATTTATTTTATTTTTTTCAACTAAAGTGTTAAACTGAAAGTGGAAACATTTTTATAGTGAGAAGTCAGGATCGCTGCAAAAAGAGAACGCAAGACAGACCTTTATCTTATAAAAGGAAAAGCAGTGGAATAGGGCCAGTCAGTGTTTAATATAGTGTAAATTTAAAGTAAACTGAGCTGATACTCGAACTATCGGAAACAACTCAAAAATACTAAACCAAATGTATAAATACAGTTATGTCCCTTATCATCTGCTCTCTTTAATGCCGAAAGGATTCATTTTAAAAATAAGTGTTATAGATTAAAACGTTACTGTTTTCATGATATAAATACCCTGATTAATTCTAATTAGAATGCTATTCAAAAGACTGTGAACTTTTTGTCAAATGGAAAGTGTAGAGTATTTTCACGCGAAGGAAGCGAGGTAACTAGTGAAAACTTAGATGTTACAATATTGTAAGATTTGTCTTTCCTGGACAACAACATGGAAAAATGTGACATTACTGAATTATGTAACCTACCTGTTGTTCCGTGCTCGCTGGTGACCAATCGTAGAAAGACGTTGAAGAAAACAATGGCTGCACCATCATTGAGAAGCGCTTCACCTTCTATAACCATTGCTAATTGTTTAGAAGCACCAATGTCCCTTAACAACGCAACAACAGCGACAGGGTCAGTTGCACTGAGGATCGAGCCAAACATCATGCCCTGGTTCCAGTCCCAGTTATAAGTGAACAGGTACCGCGCCAAAATCGCTGTCAGAAACGAGGCCAGTGCTGTAAAGATATATAAATCTATAGGTGGGTGTAATTATTACAGCTTGTTGTCTTCAACAGTCCTACAAACTGTCTGTTACAGGATGATTCAGTGCATCAGAAAAATGATTTGTGTGAGATTCGAATTCATGCCTGAATATGCACAGGAAAACAATCGATTCTCTGACACAGCTGTTAGTGTCAGAGCTGAACATTTATAAATCGGAAAAAAAGTGTTTATGGTATTTGTTTGGCATTTATAATCTTCTGGCAAACGGAAAAAGGTACATTATAAAAGATAAAATTTACTTATTGTACTGACTTTAAGAGGAACGGACTGAGAAGTGTTTTATTGAGAAGATATTTTAGGGATGTGCACAGTTCTATTTTATAAATACTGTTTGTTTCCTTCCCACGACTAGCCAGAAAAAAATACCACGACCCGATTTTTCAAGAAAAGGGGAAAAGTGAATTCCGGGAACGAATAATGAAAAGGACTATCGATAATGAGTACGAATAAGATTTCTATAGATAGCTGCTAAGACCTTAGACTGGTGGTGATCGCTTTAAGAAGAAAAATAATCCACACGTTCAAGAAAAGATGAACCAGTCTGTAGTTACTTGATGCTTGAAAATAATGGCGGAAGATGTCTGCTTCTCTGTTTTATAAAAAAATGTGAAGAATCATCCAGAGGGAATGCTTTCGATGAAGATATGAAAGATTAGCTCAAAGCTTGCAATAGCAGACTTTGTGAAAGAGATGATCGCAGGAAATAGAAATTTCAAAAGTCGGATATCAGTCTATCAGCTAAATATCTATGCTGTACATCTTTCAGCCTTGATCCCGATTACATTAGAGGTTGTCTCGCAATGATTCTGTGGTAGGACTGGAATGTAGGTAGATTCTGCTAAAACTTGCTACCTGCACATATCAATCTTCTTTTTGAGCATTGAAGATTGCAACAAACACTGTTCAACAGAATCCAAGTTTTTAAAATTACTAATTTACAATGTGATGTCTTGATTTTTCTAACAGTGTTGGAATAATGTTTCATAATAATTTACATAAATACTCTCCATCAGATTTATTTATAATTCCATGTGTAGAATTAATCTTAAAGTTTAAAATCAACAAATCAATTTGATTTATTTATCATTAGTTAAACTGTTATGATGGCACACCAGTCAAAGAATTTAGGGCCAGAAAACCACAAGCCATTCGGGCTAGTGGTTGGAAATACCTACTAGTCCGAATATGTTTTACAAGCCCAAAAAATGTTAAACTTTTAAAGTGTAGAGTATTGATTAATACAATGATTTTGTAATTTTATTCCCCTGATTGAAGATACGTGAGTTCTTCCATTTGAAATTCAGTCATTTCATTTTCAGTAAATAAGGTGATTGGCTGCTAATTCGGGCTAGTGACTTGGAACATTTTACGGGCTCAACCCAAATTCTACGAGCCATGGGCTAGAGGGCTACCGCTAAATTCGCAGACTGCACACATGTATAAACATGACATTCTTGATAAATCAACATATTGAATGCCTTTCTAAAATAAAGTTTTACTTCTTGAGTACACATGACATATAGTTTAGTTATTTGAGACATGGAAAATGATATTGAAGAATGTACTCACAACACTATCCTAGGTAAATTACATAACTTAAAACAAAAATTTACTGTAAGACAATGTATTTCAAAGAAATATGCTATAGTTCCATTTGCAATTTAAAAGACAGAATTCTTCACTTAATTCTACTGAAATACATATTTTAACAGACTTTTTGTGTGTTTTGGGTATATTTGGTGTATTTGGCTATTTCATGTTGCAAAAAAACGAGCAACAGGCAGTTCCTAAACTGAAACAAATGTTTCAGGCAGATTTCAAGACAGCTTATACAGGATTATTAGTTTTACACCTGAACATTAATACTTTTCAGTCCAAATATCGTCTGCAAAAAAAAAATGTTCCCAGAAAATTCAAAGAGTTCTTTGTATTTCCCTAATGCAATCCACGTCGAACAGATTTTCTTTCGTGAAAGGAAATAAGTTACATTAAGCCAGTAAGATGTGTATTCAAGCTCGCAATTATTCGATAGGAACATTTCAGTTAGGGTGTGGACAAACTATATTTAGCATAATTTGCCAAAGGGTCGTAACTCTGGCGCTTCTGCAGCATAATGGCTGGATATCAAGCTTCACCGAGATATAATGTCAATATACACTATGTCCGAGTTTAGTTAACACTGAATAAGAAATATTCCTGTATGGAAGCGGACAGACTTTGCTTTTTCCAAATTTCAACACTCAAATGGCAATTGCTATGGCATCTCTGGAGCAATTTGCTTGTTATCAAACTTTGCCGAGATAATATCCACGTAAAAAGTTTGTAAATTTAAGAAAAGGTTTTTTAGCCAGAGAGTGGACAAACTAAGAAATACCGCTCGCTTCGCGTGGTCACACAGTACGAAGGACGTATAATATGTTAAAAATAAATATTAAAAAGAAATGATATAGAAAGATGTCATAATTCCATTGTCGACCTCGTGATCCCATAAGGAAGGATTGATAATCACCCCATGGGGCAAGATGTCATGATCTGAGAAGAAGAACAATCTATTAAGCACGTTTAGAGCGCTTGTGCCTATATTTTAATCAACTGCTTACTGCTGCAAACATTGTTATCTGAAGCAAATGAATCTAGTCGCATTTGAAAAATTGGAAACAATAGTCAACCCCCTTATCCGCATGTGCCCGTCTAGCTCAGTCGGTAGAGCATCAGACTTTTAAGAACGCATTAATTCTCTGACATCTGAGGGTCGTGGGTTCGAGTCCCACGGTGGGCGCACTATTTTTATACACAACAAACGACTTTGCATAGACTGTCTGATGTAAACCTTGTCAACTGAAGGTCGTAGGTGCGAAGCCTACAGTGACATTTTTTTCAATAAAAGGCTTTTTATAAACGCACGAAAACCGTCTTCAATTTATACTTAACAGATACCCACTAGTACTAGTACCTTTTTAGCGTTACGTGATACGGTTTTATTGTCTATAACGACAAATTTGCATATCCAATACATAAGGAAAGCCAGTGAGCCTTTTTTCTTGCATTTAATTTACAGGAATCAATTAATATCATAAACATAAAATCTTAAGACGGAGATGCGACGCCAAGGAACAATAAAGACAAACTTTATGCTTTTATGATTTTTGTTTAACGAGTCTAAATTAAAGTTTTAACCGGACACGAAATTTTCGTGCAATGACTGCAGTCATGTCGATCTCAGTTTTTTCTTGGGTTTGTTACTGAGACAAAAATCTCTAAATACAGTTTTATGATACGACATCATAATTTTGATAAAAAAAAATTCAAATATGAATATTCATTGTTATATATCAATGTACAAAACGAGGGTGATACAGAAATATAACGTTCTGAACAGGACTCCGAGAACTCAAGAATATTGTGAATGCCTGATTATTTTGATAAACGAGTTTGTGCTTTGTTTAACCTGGCCTGAAAACATAACGCTATCTAATGAAAGTGATTAAACAATACCTGCAAGTTAGTCACTCAGTCAAGTTTCATCTTTCGACTGAATACTTAGTGCTTTCAGTCACTGTTTTTCTTGATGATGATAATGATGATGTTGATGATCGTAATCATCATCATAATTAATATTTTGACAGCAATGACCTAAAACGGTGTTCTGAATTTTGATGATGAAAATGGTTGTGTTGTTGTTGCTGTACTTACCCAGGCCTGGTATAGCAAGAAGCACAACTTGCACAAATGCTTTGATGAACGTGTGAACCTCCATCGCAAAAGCCGACTCAAATATCAGCACAGGTAGGAATATGCTAAGTATGAGGTGGGGGTCTGTCTCAACAACACGTGCATAGACGTGTACAGACTGGTATCTGGAGGACAGGAGGCCAAACAGCACGCCTAGCACTAGCAGGACCACAGTGTACGGCAGTCGCAGGTTTAATCCTTGAATGACTCGCCTTGTCAAAGCTGAATAAACAACAACAAAGAAATACTTTAGGATAATGTACACAAGTTGATGTATTACGATTAGTTACGAATATATCGTACGCTTAATATATGTGTTTTTTCCTAGTTTTCTTCTGGAATAGCTGAAATAAACAAATCTTAATTTGTTGATTGAAAACGAAAAACGCAGGGGAAAAAATAAAGGGAAGGCAAAAACGCAAACCCTTAAAGCGTACTTAATTCATATGCTATAATACACGGACGTCAATTATGGTTTGATAATATTTTGCTAAGCGTCACCCTCTTACAGTTTTATAGAGAATCCTGTCTCTAGAAGTTACAAGTAATTATTTTCCGAGTTATTTTGATGCAATAATAACTTATAATCGTGGCTCTGATATCTCTAAAACACTTACACCAATTAACTTTATGTCACTTTTGTGAGACAGAATGCCAGTTCGAATTTAGTTCGTGATCATTTTGCATAACGCTTAAAATATCAAAACATTTTGAAGAACAAAAAAATTACAACAGAGTATGGCCATGGGAAATATGGAGGAATCACCTACGTTTATCTATTTCGGTCTGTGAATTAAGTCACAGGCCTGTTACACACGGTTTGTACACATTTTTTCGGGCCACGGGCCTGAATTAACTTAGCTTCAATTTGTTCGGGCCTAAAGAAATTTGATTTGATCTATTTTTTGTAATGATTCGTTTACAACTGTTCAAGTTAGGATGTGTACAAAACGACTGTGACAGTTTTAAATTCATTGAAAACTTACACATGAAAAGGCGATAATTTGCTTAAACGGAAAAAATGGACGTGCTTCAGTACAATTATACGGTGATTACAACGAAAGTCGACTTTTTATCCTTCTTTATTGATCAGCAACCATAGATCTAATTGATCTTATCAACTACTTGTAAATTTAAATCAAAAGAAAATAGGCATTCAGCTAAAATGTTACATTTTAAACTAGTAGGGTGTAAGCAGTAGCAGTGCGCAGTAGCAGTTGGCAGTAGAAACTAAATCAAACGTGAATTTAGCAGTAGCAGTAAGAACAGTAGCAGTAGATAAAACGTGAAGTTGGCAGTAGGTTTTTCTACCGCTACTGCTCTTACTGCTTCAGCCAACGTTACGTTTTTCCTACTGCTACTGCTGTTACTGCTACAGCCAACTTCATGGTTTTTCCTACTGCTACTGCTCTTACTGCTACTGCCACCTTCACGTTTTTCCTACTGCTACTGCTTTTACTGCTACTGCCACCTTCACGTTTTTCCTACTGCTACTGCTGTTACTGCTACTTCCAACTTCACGTTTTTCCTACCGCTACTTCTTTTACTGCTACTGCCAACTTCACGTTTTTCCTACTGTTGCTACTGCTGTTACTGCTACTTCCAACTTCACGTTTTCCTACTGCTACTGCTCTTATTGCTACTGCCAACTTCACGTTTTTCCTATTGCTACTGTTGTTTCTGCTACTTCCAACTTCACGTTTTCCTACTGCTACTGCTCTTACTGCTACTGCCACCTACACGTTTTTCCTACTGCTACTGCTCTTACTGCTACTGCCATCTTCACGTTTTTCCTACTGCTACTGCTAGTACTGCTACTGCCATCTTCACGTTTTTCCTACTGCTACTGCTAGTACTGCTACTGACAACTTCACGTTTTTCCTGTTGCTACTGCTGTTACTGCTACTTCCAACTTCACGTTTTTCCTGTTGCTACTGCTTTTACTGCTACTGCCACCTTCACTTTTTTCCTACTGCTACTGCTCTTACTGCTTCTGCCATCTTCACGTTTTTCCTGTTGCTACTGCTGTTACTGCTACTTCCAACTTCACGTTTTTCCTACTGCTGCTTTTTTTACTGCTACTGCCAACTTCACGTTTTTCCTACTGCTACTGCTCTTACTGCTACTTCCAACTTCACGTTTTTCCTACCGCTACTTCTTTTACTGCTACTGCCAACTTCACGTTTTTCCTACTGTTGCTACTGCTGTTACTGCTACTTCCAACTTCACGTTTTCCTACTGCTACTGCTCTTATTGCTACTGCCAACTTCACGTTTTTCCTATTGCTACTGTTGTTTCTGCTACTTCCAACTTCACGTTTTCCTACTGCTACTGCTCTTACTGCTACTGCCAACTTCACGTTTTTCCTATTGCTACTGTTGTTTCTGCTACTTCCAACTTCACGTTTTCCTACTGCTACTGCTCTTACTGCTACTGCCACCTTCAGGTTTTTTTATACTGCTACTGCTCAGTTTATATACATCACTTTAATGCGAAAAGAGCTTAACCGATACGTTATAGATAAAGTTGCATTTTTCTTTAAGATGCGCTGTACGTGAGGTGACTTCATCATTTGATGGCCATAATCATGTTTGTTAAAATATTTGATAATGCACAAAAATGAAAGTAACTGTGATCATGAGAAAAAAAATCGTTTAGACTATGATCATGAATATGATGATACTGGTGTTTTCGTCGTTGTAGTTTTTTATGATGATTATAATGATTATGACGATGCTGCTGATGATTTACCATTTTTGTAATTGTGTTTAAATGTTGGTCACAAATGTTTGCCTAAGCTGGTCTTGCACTTTAAGTTGGCAACAATGAAACCATTTATCATGTGTACCACTAATTGACCAAGATGAGTGGATGTAAGTTACTTAGTAACATGTCAAATAATCAGAGATTGTCGCGTTCTTTTCAAGCATGATAAATTGTTCGTGTCTGTATATATGAAAGGGTAAAAATGCGGTTACCAAGTAAATCAAATACATTGACAACTTTGATGTGCAGGAGGGTCTGAATTTTGTCCATTTTTTAGAAGTTTACTTGTTTTCTAGCAGTTGAAAAACAGAAGTAACAGTTAAGAAAATGTTAGTGGAAACACATATAGGAAATACTTTTCGAAAATAGGCTGATGATTTGCCTTGAGAAGTTAAAGGCTTCAACACAAAACGTTCAACTCTACCCAAAAGCGTTGAACATGAAAAATGCTAGCTCTGATAAATATTGTCGTATGCTTACATCTGATATGTACATCTAAATCGAATTAGATATTTACCTTGAATTTGGTAGCACACCACTTTTAAAGCAATCGCACTAGTTCTTCAAAATAAATGCGTCGTGGAGACCAGTATTATAAAAAAGATTCAAAAGTCATTTTCGGTTAACAATTAACCCAGACCTTGATATCAAGTTTATGTTTTAAAGAAATTTGATGAACTGCTATAAAATAAAGGAAACTGGTAAAAGGTCACTTATAGATAATTTGAGCAAATGCAAAAGAATGAAAAAGAAATTGCTTGCAAATGTGAAGGCCTGCTCAAAGATCTATTTATCATAAATGCCAGGCATCTTGGCAGACAGTTAACACATGTGATGTTATTTCCTGGATGATTGATTCCAATACATGAATTCTTTGAAAATTAAAAATGTGCAACAAATGATTAAGGCCTGTGAATCCAGCTTGAGTTAAAAACAGATTCATGGTTACGTACGGAGACCAACCATTCAATAAAAAAAAAAACGATGGCCAATGAAAATTGGTCAATTCATCACGCTGATTATCACGATGTGGAAATTACATAAAGGCCTAAAACATCTAAATCTCAGCGAGCAGTGTCCTGCTGAGCGAACCGATGTCATCGGATGAGACAAAGTCCATATACCACCCATTTCAGTTTTTTTCTTTCTTTCTTTTTTATCGTCGATACCGGTTGCCCATATGACCGACGCTCTATCCCCTGCTGAGGTTTAGTTATTTTAAGTCGAGGGCGACAGTGCAAAGGAAGCACCCGATTCCAGAGATACTCATTGTTATTTTCAAAGCACAATGTATCGAATATATACATGGGTATACTCAACTATACATACTCAGATAAAACTTTTTTTTGGATAACTAATCGCTCACCTCCTACTGCACAACTTCCAAATATAAACATGATGATTGCTGAGTCATGGACGAGCGTGTGGTAGTGGTGCTCAGTCGTGTCTGTTGTATTGTTCGACATTTTTGGAGTCTCCGCCTCTGTTGTCGCTTAGTTCTAAATAACAAAGCGATATCTGTAAAATAAATTGATCGGTCTGGTTACATTGTTTATTGTTTACGCCATATTTAAGGTCACGGGTAGTATGACGTCACACATCCTAAGAAAGATACGTCATCTATGGAAATGAATTGTCAAAAATTGATACTAATTTCAGATCAATTTCGTATAACTGTGTAGATCTATTACCAAAATCAGATTCAACATTATTTAAATAATTTGATATTGAGGTTGTTTCCTGTTCAGAACTAAACGAAAAAAAATGAACATGTTTTGTCCAGCTTTTGGTCAGGGGATGGGGCAACATGTTTCTCGAGAAATGAAATGAAAATAATAAATGTCATACGGCACTGAAAACAACGGCACTTTTTTATTTTTATTTATTTATCTGTTATTATTATTTGCTATCGTATAGTGCAAATTTGACCTCGGAGCCATGGTTTGAACATCACTGGAACAGAACCAATAGTCAATGCTGCACACCAAATATAGCCTATAAAATTTGGGTTTCACGGTTTTAGAGGAAAAATCCTACAGAAGTTGTTATTTGACCCTTGGACCACAATTGAAAACTTTTGTGGAGGACCACAACACAATGCCACACACTATAAATTCAAATTCTAGGCCTTTTGGATCCTGACAAGATTTTTTAAAAATTTTTATGTAGGCCTAAGTCTAGGTAAAAATAAGTGATCCCTAGGACGAGGTCAATTCTGACCATAGTGTCATATTTGAACAATCCACGCACAAAATATCTAAACTCCATACCTTTCAGATTCAGAGAAGATTTTTTAAAGATTTTCTACTAAATGTCTATGAAAAAAAGCAGTGACTCCTGAGGCAGGGCCGGTAGTGACTGTAGGGACATAATTTGAACAATTTTGGTAGAGGTCAAATAGATAATGCTACACATCAAATTTTAGCGCTATTGGTCAAGTGGTTTTAGACAAGAAGATTTTTTTTCGTTAAAGTAGTCATAGCAACTAGAGTTCTTTGGTAGAGATACAGCAGATCTGCTATGTTTCATCAACATTGCCCCAAATGTTTCAGAGGATATGTTGTTTAAAGTAAGTGGTGGACGACCGACTACTGACATCAGACGCCGGACGTGACGTGATGACAGCAGAGATAAAATTAGAGTTAGTAACTAATTTAATACGAACTAAGTTAACGTATTTCGTGTTTTGTTCACAAACTGCTTTTGTTCCACATCAGTATGCACGAATTAAACGTGAAATCATTTTTATTCTTCTGATAATTTTGCCGTTCTGTTCGTTCGCTCGCTCACTCACTCACTCACTCACTCATTCATTCATTAATTAATTAATTCATTCATTCATTCATTCATTAAGTTTTTTTTTCTACTAACAAAGGGGGCCTAATAACTTACTTCTCTATTCTTTCTTCATACATTCTTCTTATTGTTTTTCTCTCTTTCTTATTTTCTTTCTTCAATTAGCTCATTCTTTCGTTTCACTGAAATGTGTATGTATTTCGAATTTCAAACAAATTTAACATCTGCTAAAATCGTAGCTTTTTGTGCATGAATGTAAATTCTCCAATATTTGTAATATCCTTCGCAGTTCACCTTCAATGAAGAGGTAACTTAAACGGAATTATATTTTCAAAACTTCATTTCATTACGACGTATCGATATAAATGCACATACCTAACCAAGGGATACGTAAAGATCCTTGGCTGAGCAAGTTAAATTAAAAAATGATGACAAATATGTACCATATGTAGAAACCGTGAACAATAGCGGAAAATGCCGAATGTACTTTTTATGTACGACCTCTTCCAAACATCAAAGACCGCCACATGTATAACGAAAGTATTTTGTGTCCAAAAATTAACTGGCACCTGGCCACAACAACATTTTTTCTCCACCTACAAACATTGAGATTGTTTAGTTTACAGCGTTACCTAATATAGTGTTGCAACGGTATCTTTTTTGTTTTGCGTAATAGAAGTATTGAAGGTGTACTTATGAGGGGGGGAAATCTGAATGTAAATATACTTGTCAATTAGTAACAGTATGTGTTTTAGTTTGTGGTAACTAACGTAACAATTTTTTTAAAATATAAGATAAAGTTGTTTCAATCTTCATCTTCTGTTAACAAAACAATTATCAAATTAGAAATAAATTTCAATCATTACAAGTAAGTAATCAAGGGATGAGAGATGCGAGGAGGGCTAGTTCAACGTGTAACTAGTTGTTATAACAGCTGTTTTTCTAACTGTACAATTATAATTCATAATTTTTGGTCTGTTTTGGTACCGTTTGGTGGTTTCCCCTAAGCAGACGGCATCAAACTAGTATTTGACCTAAGTCTTATGCTATCAAACTGTTTTTATTTTTTTTTCTCATTTTTTATACGGAGTTAGCAATAGCAAACTCAACAGTTATTTTATAGGACTAAAGACTACCAACCTTCGCCATAAAACTCTCGTCTGCACATACCTTATTTAGTGAGTTTCACACACAAACGGCAACAGCAGCATTAGATGGCTTATTCGCTGATAAATGAAAATGTCGACGATTGTTCCGATAAAATAACTGTAAATATATCAATTAAAAGCGGTTTCTACTGGACATCCCAAAGACATACACGATTTTCTTACCATTCATGCAATGAAATGGCTCAAGTCGGTGAAGTTTGTAGAATGTTAAGTCTTTGATTATACTGAAAGACAAGACCAGTTAATGCCCGGGTTTTAACTCAAATGCGTATCCGACTTTACATGTATTGTTTAACAACAGCGCTGTGCTGTTAATATATATATATATATATATATATATATATATATATATATATATATATATATATATATATATATATATATATATATATATATATCTCTCTCTCTGACCTTCATAGTATAAATGCAAAGAACTGTCATGAATTTGCGTACAAAACTTTTTTAATCTTTTTTAATTGCATAATCATCATAATTATCATATATATTTATCATCATCGTCATCTTATTTATTTATTCATTTATTTATTTATTTATTTATTTATTTATTTATTTATTTATTTATTTATTTATCTATCTAATTATCTATCTATCTAGTTATTTATTTTTAAACTCATTTTTATAGTACTTCTTTTATTTTAAACGCTGCAGAACGAACTTAAAGATGTCAAACTTATAATGTCAAGTCAAAAATTTTTTTAAAGTTATATTTTAATTATAATAAAATTACCTTTATTAATTATGCCTTAATCCAGTTTAACGTTGAAGAAAGCAGTAAAAAAAATGCACATGCATGTACGTTGATGGTAGCCAAAAATTGAAGGACTAATTTATTTAAACACGTCTTCGCTTGCCAACATCTACTATACATTTCGTAACGGGTTTTTTTTTCGGGCATCGTTTGACAAATTGTCCGTGTAGTGAATGACGTACAGAAATGCGCTAGGTTTTAACATTTCAATGAAAAAGTTCATTTTCCTGTCAAGCCTCACTGTTTTCGTCTAGATCTATCATTAGCTGGTGTTCAATTAGTTAAAGTTGTCTTAGTAATCAATCTGCGGTACTATAACTATTTTCAGATAAGCCTAATTAAGATAAATACAGAACAAAACAGAACAAAACAAAACACTTTATTGAGATTTTTTTTTGGCAAAGTGCATCATCTATATAATAACTAAGAGATATATGGGAAAAGTAATGATAATAAAAAAAAAATAACATTCAAATAAATTATATATGAACTATCGAAGTTTGCGCTAGGGGCAATGGATCAAAATTTCTCACTTATTTTTCCACTTTATAATGATAATGTTCAAATAATTTACATTTTTTGGGGGGTTCAGAAGGGCTAAATTTTCTCGACTGATATAAAAGAATTTATATGATTTTATATTGTAAGCAGGTTCAATTTTTTAAATTTAATTTAATTTTATTTTTTATTATTTTATTTTTTGCAAACAATTTTCTCACGTGTAGTCATATATAAGCCTTTTTTATATTTTTTCCCCGATTCACTGTCATGCATTTTAGGAGAGAATGACTTTGATTAAGTAATTTCAATATGTTTAATCTCGTAAATTTAAGCGGATTGTTGTTAATCAATACAGCTTGCGCCAACTTGAGAACTTTTTTGTAGATATTTACAAACATAACACGACAAAGCATTTGATATGTTAAGCAGACACACGTGCGTGCGCAGTTTCTGGCAGAGAATGGCGGTATGTTATTTTGCATATATTTGAATGTTTATGTTATCATAAATTATGTGATGATGCACATTTTTTATCGATTGAAATAATCAAGATAATAATTTTACTCCAAGCCTCCAATAAGGCTATAGCTATCATTACAAACGTCGATCAGCGCATCTTTATGAATTAACCTAAAGGTGGAAATTAAACATGCAAAACTTTAACTCTTCTATTTGCACTTAGTGGCAAGCTCGATGGCGGAAAAAGATCCCTTAGTTAAGTCCTGTTTCTAATGAGCGACTATGAACAGATAATACAGAGGCAGGGATATTTTTAAATATGGAATCTGGCTAATGTTCTGGCCATAATATTTTTAACAGTACGTAGGCTATCTAAATCTGTCTGTAGTTCCGATACATACGTTTGCCGTATTATTTTGTAAACAAACTCTTGACAAATTAAAGATTGAAATAACATCTTTATCTATCTATGTCACATCGGCGAGTCCCTTTCTCTGTAGGCTATGTATTCAGTGCATTGTTATTTGGTTGTGTCATGAATTTGTTACTTGTGAATACAATTCTGTCATTTCTGACCGTTACTTCCGGTTTGCGGGTGGTCGTTCAGCAGCCGACAAAAAATGGAACATTTGATGTTGGTATTATCATAACGCCGGGAGCCAGCATCAAAGGCGAAGCATATGCACCATTAGGTTTGTACTAGATAGTTTAATTTTATACTGTTTTGATATCAAATTTTAATTGATATCATAAACTAATGCCTGTGATACTTTTTCGTGATCAACGTTAAACACCGACACATTGAGCAACAGTCTATGGTTTCATCCAAGGTCTAAGACCATAGGTCCCTTTTGGAATTGGTGACTCGAACCTGCAACCCCTCTAGTATCCGTCTACTGGATTAGCCCAACTCTCATTGGTGTGCGCAACTGACAAACTATTTCACTTGTAACCTCATCTTATGTTTTCATTTTTAAACGAATTAGTTCGTCTTTACCATTTATAGTAGAGCGGTTTCCTCTTGTTTTGGAGCTGATACGGCATGTCTCTGCTTGAAGAAATGTACAGAGTGTACGTTTGGACAGGCAACCCATGTCTAGTTTCATCTAGATGATAGTTTGTACCAGTTTTTAGAGTACTGCTGACTCTTGATTGTGTTATAACATAGTTTTATCTCGAACTTGATAAGGAATCTTATTTATCTTAATTTAGATTGGTTTAGTTTCAGATCACCTCTAATGTATTTCTTTTTAGATCATTCCTGTTGTATCACTTTTTTATTCAAATTGTTTGACATAAACTTAACTGTGACATTTTTGTCCGAGAACATGATTGAAAAAACAAAACTTGTTCACAATTCTTTTCATTCTTACCTTAGGTAAAAAGTTGCAGGAGTCGTTTCCTGGCCGTCTTTGGGTCGCCCTGTTGTGTGATTTTCCATTTGATACGCCAAACCCCTTACAGCTAGGGTACGGCATTAATGATGCAGTTACCAAATTTAAAGCAGCGGGGTTTCAGGGAAACTATCTGTTCTTGGCGGGACATAGCCTCGGCGGTAGGTAGTACTTAACTGTCGATTTTTTTGTTCTAAATTTAAGGCTTGTTCAAACATCTGCTTTTCTTACAATTTTTAAATTTATCAAAGTGAATTTAGTGGTCATTTTAGCTTACATCTGTTCATTCCGCTCTTGCAATACCACAATAAGTTAAAAAAAATCATGGTATGGGTTGGTTAAAGCTAACACATTAGAATTTAAACAGATTAAGTGCGAGAGACTTCTAAAATAAGGATAATGCAAGTTATTACAGAATTTTAATTTTAGACATACAAGGTCAAAAGATAACACAATATGCTGTTACTGCTGCTGATGACAATGATGGCGGTGAGGTAGAAAAAGTTCATTAATGATGACGAGAAGTTGAAGAACAATTAAGACAAGTAGATAAAGTGCAGAAAAAAAACAATACAAGGAAAGTTTTACTAAATATATGTTCATAACACTTTTTATAATGCAATAGGGGTTTTCGTTGGCGAGTATGGTCTGAGTCATGCCTCTAAACTTACGGGTGTGCTACTGTTTGCCTCCTACCTGACAAGGTCACACAAGCTCAGAGACTACCCGATACCTATACTGACCGTCTCCGGAGATCTGGATGGACTGACAAGAATCACCAGGATTGTTGACACATTCGAGTATGTCTGTTTTGTCGGTCTGTTTCTTAGAGTTGTTCTCTCTATAGAGCATAATCTAACGTTAGATGCAAGATCATCAATATAGTAAACAATTTTATCTATTCGATTACACTTTCCTGGAGATAACTGCGCAACCTAACAGGATTGCTTTTATATTTTTACCTAATTTTCCTTTCTTATCTTGAAGAATGAAATTCCATGGAATCTTTGAATGTTATAAGATTGAATGAATTCAGACATTTCATCGAGCAAAACCTAGATGGAAGCATAACGCAGTATACGTACCTCCTATCTGAACTGTACTCAGAACCATTAATTTGTGTTTATATGAGACCGTTTCACTGAAGGCTGTGTGTTCGATCCCTATTCCAGCCATTTTTTTTGGTTCAGGCTTGGTAGTTTTTTTTATGGTAAGACTGTTTAGTTGTCTTGAAAATCTATAAGCGCTTTATATTGTCTATATTTCGTTATTAGATAGCTTTTGCCCCAAAACAGATCACTAAACTGAGAGTTGAAAAAAAATCCATTGCAAACCCACTTCCTAAAAATAGTTTTTCTAAATCACATGTTGTACTGTTGTAGGGAACTGGAAAATGAAACCATTCACAATCCCAGTCCGATCAGTTTGATATATAAAACGCCTGTAATCGTAATGCAAGGAATAAATCACGGACATTTTGCCTCTGGAACCATGCCATCAAACGTCCTTGAGCACGACCTTCCAGTTGATGACGACATCACCTTTGATGTTGCACACGAAACTATCGCTAATCATGTGACTGCTTTTATTACTGTTACTATTGGTCTCCCGAAAGAAGACTATCTTACCGCAGTGGCGTGGCTGAAGAAGGCGTATTTTGACACCAAACAGACAATACAGGTATTTGTGGTCATTTTTAGCTTGTCAGTTTTCGAAGAAAAAAGTCGATTTATTGTGATCACGGGGTCATCGTCGTGGTGCAAAAAAATGAAATATAGCTGATTACTCATAAACTATTAGGCTGACAGTTTAGATAGTCGGTATGTAGCATTGTCTAGTGGACCTCTACCAAGCTGGTTCAAATCACGACCCCAGGGTTAATATTTGCCCCGCCCCGGGAGTCTCTTAATTTTGCATATTAAAGGATTTTTAAATCTTCTTCCCGAAAACCGCGTGACACAGAGCTTTGTAGTTTCGTGTGAGGCATTCTCTAGTAGACCTCTTACAAGATTATTCATATTATGTCCCTTGGGTCAAAATTAGCTCAACCCAAGGGTTCATTTAATTTTGCCTGGACTGATATAGGAAAAACACTTCTTACGGGGAAGCACAAAGCCTAGATCGTAACTAGTGACTATTTATTTGATGTGTAGGTACTTCTTACCCCTTGCTTAACCCCCTTTTCACCGGTATCAGTTGTTTTCATGTTTTCTTAACAGTTACCAAATATATGATAATACCCTATTCAGTTCAAACTTAAAATCTATTAATATGCCCCCAGTTTCCGACAAACAAAACAGACAAGCGTTGGTGCCGCTCCGCGAAACTCTTATTTTACAGCAGATATTTTATAAGATTAGAAATATTTGCAATGGCAAGAAAGCGTTCTGGAGACTTCTTGAGTTGTCTCGCGAGATGCCGCTTAAGTTGGTAACATAACTAGACAAAGAAATGTGACGAATTAAAAGGAAAAATAAAAATTGATATGTGCCCGATAAAAATACAAGGTGAGCACATATAAAAAGTAATTAAACTAGAGCCAGACTGGTGAACAGAGTTACAACAGCAGAACAAAATACAGGAAAACAAGAACTGCTGTGATACAATGTTGAGAATCAGAGAAATAAAACTTAAAAAGATAAATGAGTTAGCTTCGAAAGCATTCCTTTACAGAAAATCAAGTGAAATGAGAGATAATTATTAAAAAATCAGCAGATAAGTAGAGAGAAAACATGTAAGAGAATGGGAAAAACGCATTACTCTTTTTTCGTAACAACATTAGGTAGACGAAAAACTGAACAACAACAGACATTTGGAAAAGCTTTTATTGTCCGACATATTGTGTTTCAGCCTTTGTCAGCTATCAAGGCAATGGACATCAATGCAAACAAGCGTTCGTCGACTACCGAGAGAGCACAAAAACGCTTGCTAGGCAGCAAGTTATGCTCACATGTCGGCGTAAGTAGACTTACACTTTATTGTATTATTCATTGCAGGAAATGTAGCTACATTTGAAGGGATGGTATCGCTGTTTATTCTCTTATTACCTTTCTGTTTTGAGATACTTTAGATTGTGTGTGTTTAGTGTGAAGTCTTGTGTGACTAGTTGACCGAGGGGTGGTTGGCCAAAAATACCTTTGTTAAGTGCAGAGAGTTTGAATCTCCCATGCGATTGTAAATATGAATACAATAAAGTTTCACTAATAAGACAGCTTGCAAATGGATCGCTTTTAACAGAAGACCGGATTTGTTCTACATTTTAAACCTTGGTTCTTTCAAACAGCTGGTTTTCGCAGCAATTAAATTCAAATTAATCTTACTTGCAAAAACTTACTGCACTGGGCTTTGAAAAATGTCTTTGGTCTTTTATAAACTATTTGAAATTCAGAAATCATACTTGTATGTTGGCTTTTTATTTTAAGCTGACATTTTCTTCTTTTTTAGGTGAATGACACTGAAATTTCGGAAGAGGCCATAGATTTTTATGAACCAGATATACACGTGATAAATATGACCTATGTCCATGTGCAAACTTATTCAAATATCATCTTGCCCTTTAACCCGGAAGACGTATCACTTAACCCACAGACGCCGGCGGAAGTTCAGTCTGTGATGAAGAGTAAGGAAGGAATAATAAAGTTGTTACCAGATGTACCATATGATCGTGAGAATCTGACCTGCAAGGATCTCAATATGGTATATATCTGTTCACAAATAAACAGCTTCTGCTTGCCTACTTCAATTTGTAGTTCTTCATCTTGTAAATGCAGACCAAAAACTGTCTAAGACTGCACTCAAAAACTGTCTAAGACTGCGTACAGTTCCACCATCTGTTTGGTCAGTCATCTTCTATGATAAATGATTTGTTAGTTGATCACATTGGGAAAAACTAGTTATGGTCATATCTAACTTATCAAATTCATTTTATCGTCTCAAGAGAGATGGAGCACTATGCTGTTTACCGAACAGTCTCACTTGGAAAAACATTATTTTTCAGTAGCAGACTTAGAAGCTGTTTGTTCTTTACTTGCAGAAAAAAAAGTGAACTACTTGTACGTAGTATCGTAAATTTCGTTGCTGTATTGTTATAGGAAAGTGTTTGTTTCGATAATGAGCGATATTTTTTTTACAGATTTCTTACCAGATTGCGCTAAACTCTTCCTCCGACCTTGCCCACAACCGCGCACGAGAAAGAAATGCACCATCAATATCGTTTAGTGATGACGTTACTTCCGGTTCGTTGTTGAGCTGGGCGACAAGTTCTCTAGACTTGCAGTATGGTGACAACGGCAAACTGACGGTTACATCTTATTCATACATTGTGGGGGCAAACGAACCACGAGGTAAAATGGCTGGGACTTATCACTGTAAACTTTTATCACCGTATAGAGCCATGGAATGGTTTTATATTGATTCATTGAAAAGGAACAGTGACTGATACTGAAATTTTTATCGTTATATTGTGTAGCAGTTTTTGTTTCCATTACGTTTCCGAGAGTGCTAAAATGGCTTCTTCTTTCCGTCCCCAACCCACTGCAGTTTTGCACGTGAATAATAAAAGTAACGAGCATAAATGGAGACGCCGATACCGAATGACATGCATTTAGACATTCGGGTTTGTTCAACGCATGTGCCTCAAAAAAGGTTATAGCCAAGTTTCTCTTAACTCTATCTCTGTCTGTCTATCTTTGGGATATGATGAAATATGCCATTGATGCATCTGTCTAATTAGAGCAATACAATGTATACAGGTGCATGTCTTAGCATCACCTGCTTATGATTTTGAGACAAACGTTCAATCCATTTAGGCACCTACGAAGAACAATAACTCTATAAGAACCTTTTCTTTAGAATTATTACTTTAAGACGTAAACAGAGAACACTTAAAAGAGAAAGTCAGGAAACAGGAAACATCCGGCTTGAACTTGCTCCGTCAAAGCTTTCAAAGAAGGTTAGCAATGTATATAGGTGGGTGGTAATCTTTCAATATATAGTCAAGATACGCATTTTGAAGCCTTCAGACCAGTAACAATGAGAGAATCATGCATAACTTTGAGGCCACTTTTTTAAGATAGACAATTAGAAACTTGCCATAGATTCGAATTCTCGGTTCTCAAGCAGATTTATTTTTTTTCAAGCTCAATGATCATAAAATAAAGTTTAGCCATGGCCCGGTCGTTATAAGAGAATGAATTCTACGTAAGACAATCGTCCTAGGCGATTTGCTTTAACTTTTATGCACAATTAACATTTATTAACATTGCTTTAATCCGATTCTAATGAGAGACGAGTTATTACTGGCCACCGTGTATAAGGACCACGAGTAGTATGACATGACTGAAAGGCAGGGTCTGCTGGAGAATGAAGCATGAATGATGATTTAATTTTAATCAAATTGTAAATAACTGGCCATAAAAGCCAGGATTGCAAGCAGTTATATTAAAACATTGATGGCGTCTTCCAAGGTATGGCTGTGCATTGTTTTTAACTAAGTCACGTACCTTATTGAATAAGATATGCCAAAAATAGACTAGTTTCAGTTACAGACAGCATAATTCAAATAAGACTATTTTTATTAGCTCACCTGAGCACAACGTGCTCATGGTGAGCTTTTGTGATCCCCCTGTGTCCGGCGTCCGTCGTCGTGTGTCGTCCGTCATCAACAATTTCATAAAAACAACATCTCCTCTAAAACCAATGACTGCACATCAACCAAACTACACAGGAATGATACTTGGGTGGTCCCCTTTCAAAGTTGTTCATATGGATCTGGTCTGTTGCATAAGTAGGTCACATGGCCAAAAAAGAAGGTTCAAAACTGCAAATTAAAAAAATCTTCTTGTCAGAAAGCACAAGGCCAAGAGCTTTGATATTTGGTATGTGACATCATCTATAGGTCCTCTACAAGTTGTCCAAATTATGCCCCTAGTGCCAAAATTGGCCCCGCCCCCGGGGGTTAGGTTTTTCTTATATGAATATAGTAAAAACTTCAAAAACCTTCTCCTCTGAAATGACAAAGGCTAGAGATTTGATATTTGGTATACGATATCATCTATAGGTCCTCTACGAAAGTTGTTCAAATTATGCCCCTTGTGCCAAATTGGCCCCGCCCCAGGGGGTCATAGGTTTTCCTTATATGTATATAGTAAAAACTTAAAAAATCTTCTCCTCTGAAATGACAAAGGCTAGGGCTTTGATATTTGGTATATGACGTCATCTATAGGTCCTTTACCGAAGTTGTTCAAATTATGCCCCTAGTGCCAAAATTGGCCACGCTCCCTGGGTTTAGGTTTCCTTAAAAAAAAATCTTCTCCTCTGAAATGACAAAGCCTTAAGCTTAATTATTTGGCATGAAATATTGTCTAGTGAACCTGTTCCAAGTTTGTACAAATTATATCCGGGGTAAAAATTGGGCCTGCCTGGGGGTCATAGATAATTATTTTTTGCATATAGTAAAAACTTATAAGAAAATTATCCTTTGAAGCTTCAAAGGCTAGAGCTTAGATTTACAAGAAATAATGATAGCTTCCACCCAAATAACAGTCTGTCCTCAGGTGAGCGCTTTGGGGCCAATGGCCCCCTTGTTCTAATTTAGATACCACTTCATTCTGTCAGTCCAGCGTCTCGTCTTGCTTCTGTGTTGCACTTAGCTCTCGTACAGAAGTGTCCTTGCTATTATATATAGTTTCCCAGTTTAAGTTTTACCTAAATGCAGAAAAGTATCAATGCATCCGACCTTTTTGTATAAGGACCCTATAGTTACCATCGGTAAAGGCAGAAGGGGAAGACGGGGCCCATATAAGCTGCGACGCACAGCTGCATTACCAAGTGCTGCCACATGAAAACCTTAAAATATCTCTTTTTTTGGTAAAGGCTAAATCATTTTTAACAACAAAGAAATATAGTTAGTTTCTAAGTATTGCTTTATTTTCACCATTTAACTACATTCTACAGACAACTGACTGCTCTTGTATCTAACACGCACGTTTATCTCGCGCAGTCATTCTACACAAACACATGTACATTATAAGCACCCAAAAAATAATTTCTGTCATTTTGTAAAATACGCGGAAAACAATTGGTACTAGTTATGTAAAACAGATTAAAATACTACAAATCAAGGTTTTCTGACTCTCCTAAAAGAGGAGATAATCATTTCTCTAATCAGAAATGACTGAAATACTCGTAAATATGAACAAATCAACGTAAGAAAAAAAAGATCTACAACTTAAAACCGACAGCACATTGTAAAGTATAGCAAAATAACAGACAAAATGAAAAGTTTTAACAACACACAAGTAAAGTAAATAATTAGTAACTAGTATTAATGAATTCAACAAAAATCAAGAACAAAAACACCGGACATTACAAATATTCTTTTAATGGTCACTAACAAAGTAATCGAGTAAGGTGGGACTAATTTATCACCAAAATGCCAGCATGCTAACAACTTTTGGGGGTTATCAAATAAAGTAAAAAAAATAAAGCATGGATGTTGCAATGCTTGTTGTTTCATGGATAGAAAAGAATTTATATTAGAACTCTACAAAAACAAATAATTTTCCTTTGAGAGATTGCTTCAAATAAAACAAATACTGATCAAATTTATCTGAGAACTAGAAAATAAAGATTAATCATTAAAATATAAATGAAAAAGCAAAAGCCTTTCCTTTACAAAATTAACATAAAAAACCTTCTTTCTAAGATTGGAACTGATTTGGAAGAAATAAAATATTATAAGGAAACATTTCAAGAGTTCAATGCAATGAACATCAAATGAGGAACTTTTGGATAATTGCATGCTATAGGTCTAAATCCGTTATTTTATATATGGAAACAATTTGATATGTTTTTTTGAGATTGAGAAAAACTTTGAACACCCAGGAAAAGTAATGAGATTTTATATCTAAAAATTTACGAAAAAAACAGAACACAAAATGGTTGAACACAAAACTAACAAACATACAAATAATAAAATCCAAACACAAGAGCGAGTTGAACACAAAATTGAACACAAGTCAGAAAAAAAAGAGATAAACCTTAATCTGGCTGAAAATAAAGATGGCACTTTGTTTACTTAATATGGAAGAATGGCAGTGTAAGTAGGAAATACTTCCCCTTTAAAACTATAGGTACATAATTCATATATATCAGAAACAGCCATTCAATCAATTTTTCCAGCAGACATACACTCAAGTCTCTTGTGCACACGTGACTATACAACATGAATGTTTTCATATTAAATGTATATATCTGATTTGTATTCAAATATCTGTTTGACATGTACTTTAACACTTTTCAAAGTGCCTCAGTAATATATCTTAAAAATCCATTTTCAAATTCATTAAATCATAATGTAAAAGCATGTGTGTGAAGTAAACTTTTTGATAAGATATTTGAACTTTTGATAAAATTCTGCTCAAAATGAACAGGACACTTTGACAGATTTGTAACAGAAATGCTGAAATTCTGCTCAAAATACATTTCTTGTCCAGATATTAAAAAAAATACTGGCTGAAAAATATAAAATTCTAAATCTTTCTTATTTTCTGAATTTGTTCAGAATCATTTTAATGTTTCAAGTTATAATATTTCACTTAAATTGAAAACAAATTCTAGTCTATATACACGTAAATGTAATTTATAATCATTGTAAACATATATGGAAAGATGGAGAAAACAGATCTTATTTTCATTATCATGTTCACTTCACACAGACCAAAGACAGGCTATACCTTCACAACCATTTATAGAGACAAAAATCATTATCAATATAAATAAAGAAATGTTGGAATCTCCAAGCAAAATTTACATATATATATTAACTAGTAAAACATAATTATTTTACTAAAGCAGTATGTATTAAAAATCTGTTAATCTTCTGAAATTACTTTGTGGTTCATGTTCAGATATATTAATAACCCAGGAAAAAACTGTACAAGAAATCCTAAACATCAGACATCTTGTTAACTGTAGACCCCTTAGGCCTTTACCATACTATTAATATCTAAAATGATCTTGTTCATATTTCAATTTGGACAGATCCATTAACTAATTTACTGATTGAATGGCAAATAGTTCAGACCAAGATCAGACTTTGTAAGGCCTATCTTGGTCTGTGCTTGTCGCAAAGGCAGAGTCAATTGCCTACAGCAGGGTAAGGGTAATTCATGGTAAAAACAGCAATATTTGGAGCCCAAAGTTTGCTTTTCAGAAAAGGTTAGGCAAATACTACCCTGACTAGTTATCAATTAATTATATTATATAATAATTTTGTTTGGAAATTACAGTAAATAACATTAAAGATCTCTAACTTTATACAAACCAAATAAATTATAACAGATTTCAAGTAGCTTAAATTCACAGCAATCATTATGATGTTTGTTTTTTACAATGCAGCAATCTCTGCTGAATAATGTTCTGCCTGACATAATTGCCATTTTAATATGCATTATTTCTTTTGCATAATTGTAAATAATCACATATCAAAGGATCAGCAACACTCCTGAACTTTTCTTTTTGCTAACAGTTTCAAGTTCTCCTGTTCTGTTCTTGGTTTATTTTGACAAATTCTTCTGATTTCCTGATTTATTTTCTGTCTTAAAAGATTTTCTATTTTGGATATTAAAACTTTTTGTTATACAGTTTATTTTACTACACAGTACAGTGAAAATATATCATTGTAGTTTAGTTTACATGTTTATGCTTCATGACTTTTTTCTTAAAAATCCTGCTGAAATGTCTTTTTACATCTACATCAAAGACCTTTGGAAAAAGATAATATTTGTTATACAGAGAAAGATTTCCTCTGTATACGTTAAAAGAGACAGAATTGCGCTAACAGGAAACATCTATATAAAATCAAAGTACAATACTAATTAGCTTAACATACAATATGATAAATGCATATATCTAATACATTATACCAAAAATATGCTAAAATGTATATAAATTATAGAAACAACAGTTAATAATTCTGACAAAATTATACACTGACAAATGACATAATTTAAAAAGTCAGCTTGTATGTACATGCATATTCTGTAAGAGATGTAACTCACCTCCCTGCCTCACTCCTGTACAGCCAAATTAAAAAGGGTTTCATTTCATAAAGACAAAACAATTAGAAAATTAGAAATTTTTTTTGATCTCTGCAACCTTCTATGATTGTTCTCCAATTAAATTGTATACCAGTAAGCTATGCTACTGTCACCTTCAATTCAACAAATTATCATTTCTAAAGCTGTTTTTAAATCAATCATGTTAGATACTTTAATAAAATTCAATCTGAAGGCATCCTACAACTCTAACAAAATACATATAATTTATATTTGCAAAAATAGGTGGGAAATTTTGATCATTTGTGCTGATTCAAAAAATATTTTCTGATCTTTTCTTATTGCTGAGACACAGTTGGCAGCTGTATATGGTGGAGAAAAGAATTAAAAAATGAAATGATCATTTTTCAGCTTCTTCAGTGCAATCAATAGGCTACCTGCACTTTTAAATGATCTTACAAGTTGTTAACAATAATCCCTTGCTCTCTAAAAACCCATGCACCCCATTCCCATCAGGTGTACTTGGAAAATCAATTACCTACTGTGTCACAAACATAATAACTGGATCAATTTCACTATAAACCATTGCTAATTTTCTCAAAACAAATATGTATAAAAGATGTAAAAATTCAAAGACTTCTGCAAAAAATAAAAAAAAAAGTGTAAGAGAGTTACTACACTCTGTCTTAGACTGCTAGAAATTCATTTCGCCATGAGATCACAAGAAAACTTATAACAATAACTCAGACACAAGATATAATATAATCCAGTTAAATAAGAAACTGGCTATGATATTCAGATTTCGGTTTCATAAAGAAACCAACATTTAAACAAAATAGCACTATGTTTGCAAAGTAAATGCAAAAATTTTCATATTGTTTTTCATTAAAACACTTCAGTATGACACAAATGATATTATATTTACAACAAAAAATGGCATATTTATGTTACATGTTTTTCATTATGGGTGCAAGAGACAGATTTTCCTCTAATACATCTGACTTGAGATCTATGCCAATGATTATATATTTTTTCTAAATTCATCTTCATCCCCACTGAAATTCAAAAATGAATTTGCCCACATTCCACCCTGTACATAAGCATTTTATTATTACAGGACTGGTATTTCTGAGAGATATGAAAAAAAATCAAGCTTCTTTTCTCCTAAAAAAGATGTGAGTTCTGAATATCAACCTTAATTATATGTGATTTAAACACTGAAATTCTATGGAAATTTTGGATTCAAAGTTTCTTCAAAATCCTGGAAATGGTGAACCTAAGATTTTACATAAAGGTAAGAAGTTTAACTGTCTTATACAAAATATCAACTTATGTGTAATCAATCTTAGGCAAAATAGGAAACTTTAACCTAAATTCTGCACACATTAAAATCACTTTAAAGCTGTCACACACTGTTTTTGACAGATATATAAAAAATTCAGGCATAAGATATACAATGTGATTTTCTCTTAAAGTAAAAAAACAAGAGAAAAAATGCATGTATGTTACATTGTGACAAATAAAGACCAAAATTCACAACAAGCATATGGAAATAAAGGGTAGAATGATTTAACATACAATATGCTGCCCTCTTTTAAATATAGGCACAAAGTCACTGGACATTTTGTTTTTTACTTTCAACTCTTATTAAGGTCACATTAAAACAATATTGTGTTCAAAAACATTTATTTCTAATATGAACATTTTAATAATTGTCTGCCATTTTGTGCATAAAAGATTTGAGAGACAGTAGGCTTATGGCATAAGTTCAACTTAATGCTCTCCTCTGATTGGTCAAGTTTTTGGCTGGTTTCTCCGATAATCCAATCAGAAAATGTAATGACGATGATGAACCATTTAAGCCCTACTGTTGCCTCTAATAAACATTTAATTTATACAGCATATAATAAAATAGGATGTTTCTTTCAGCAGTTCCTTATTACAATAATTTCCAAATTTCAAAGAAACATTTTACAACATTGATACTGTTTTTATGTGACCTTCTGTAGATGTGAAAATCTTTGCAATAATTTTTCTAAAGAAAAAAAGCATAGGAAAGTTCAAATTTACTTGTTTCCATTGAGTCACTAATGAAAGAAGAATTCATACTTTAGCAGTGGAGATTTTTACACAACCCTCCCCCTAAAAAGTTAAATGTTAAACTGAAAAAATGTGCAAACACTTCCCCATCTACAGTAACTGATATGTAGGCCATATATGGTTTTTACCACTACAGATGTTTTTGAAAACAAGCACCAATTAAATAGCTGTTTATCTATCACTAAAATGCACCATGTCAGTTTTAAAATCTTGTATGAAGTATTTAGCTGCTCAAATCCAAAATAAAAGACATAAATGAATTCTTACTGAAAAAATACTCCTTTCTGATGTCATTTCAACTTAGGCAACAGTTCTCTCCCTTTTAATCTCCTAATAAAAGTTCTCTCCCTTTTATTATGTTTTCTCATTTGTTTAATTTTGTGAACTATTAGCACTTCTATGGTAGTGGTCAATATAAATAAACAATATTTTAGCACTGGGATCCTCTAATTTATCAGCAGTAGAACTAAGTGTAAGTTTTGTGTGTTCAACACAACATCTTTACATTTTTCTATGCATGTGCCTCTGAGCAAACATGAATATGCAATAATGTATTTTTTTTCCCAACAGATGAAGTTTGCCATGAACAGTTACAAGTTTTATGTCAAAGTGGATACAATTGAACTGCACAGGAAAGAAGAGAAAAAAGTAGCACTAGTAACTTTTGTATAGCAAAACAAAAGACTGAAAAATAAATTAATGTCCATTGAAATTTAACTTTGACATTGATAAGCATGTTTGCTCAGAGAATTATACTTTGACATAAAAAGTAAATTTATTGACATGAAAAGTGAAGAAAATATCTTGTGCAAATAACTAATAAAAAAACCTTAAAAGAATATCTGCCCTAGACAGTCTAATGCAACAACAAAATGCATAGAGTAAGTAAATTTAGTATTTATTCCAAAAAGAGTAACTTTTAAAATTATCTTGGTAACTGAAGCAACTTATTATTCTATTCTTTTCTATTCTATCCTGTCCTATCATTTGTCCTGTTATAAAAATGATGGAATCTTTTCCAGGAAATCCAGAAATTGTCAGAAAAAAAAACCTTATGAGATATTTGAATAAAAAGTGTTCATATACATTGAAAAACCTGTATTAGAAATTTTAATGCTGATAATAACTTGACAGTTTGAAAAATATGCCTTAATATAATTAATCAGCAACATTTTAGACATGCTTACTAAATGGAGGGATAACTGCAGTTATGTTATAAATGACATATTTATCCCAAAGCAGCTATTTAGAGGTGCACAGAAAACCCTAAGTGAAAACATGCAACTTTTGACATTTTGGTTGACAAAAGGGGACAAATTTTTAGTATTTACAGTTGATAAACACAGAAAACTGTAAGACAGCTTAATTAAAAAGACAGTGCACAACTTCAAGTTTTTTTCTCTCTAAAAGATATGGAATATACAACAAAACAAATGAGCACACAGTTTGACAAAGAAACATTACATGTGTATATTAACAACAACCATTCTAAGTCTAGAGTGTCTTTGGTTTTTCTCTCCAATTACCAACTGTTCTGCTTAAAAGCACCAGTTGAAACTTCATTGGGAAATTCTAGATCAAATTACAGATTTGCAGAAAAAAATTGGTAGCACTAAAAATAGTAGTAGTTCCTCGAACTGGCTGCCAACGTATAAAGGCACCTTGCATAAAACATTTGCTGACTGACAGAAAGTGCTGAAGTCTAAGTACAAGCTGTAAGAATTTTCATTTAATCTTTCATCAACAAAATTCTCTCTAACATCTTAAAATGTCAGCCAGGTCAAAGCTCATCACTGGATCCATACAAAATGGACTGTTCTGTCTCTGGAATGTAAGTCTGCCCTTTTCAAAATCAAGTGGAATGTCCAAGTCACAATGGAATGTTCCATTTTTCAGCACAAAGGGTTAGGAGCCTGGTTCTATGTGAATGCTGCCCTCAAAGTATAGGATAAGACACAGAATCTGTAGTTTGTTCCAAATTTCACAAGAACTTAAGGTGAAAATGAAGGTCTGAGACCCAAAGTCATGAAATCAACAAAACACAATGCCTACAGTCAAACTGTGACATTAAAAATATTATACATCACACAAAAATATGTTCATGTAAACAACCTTGAAAAAAGTGGATTGTTCCGTCCAGTTCAAGTTAGGATAAGCCTTTAGAATACTTTCATCTCTACTGACTAGGACAAAAATCCTTCAATCAAACAGTCATTATGGCCATTAAGTTAAGGAAAGCTCATTCAGTTCTTATAGCAAGAACCATGGCAGGATTTTTCACTCTATAAATAGTGATTTTCTTAAAAAATAAATGATAAATGATCTTTTGAAATCTATGTGCAAATGTGGGTGGCAGGAATTTTCAAAATTGTGTACGCACAATGCATCTTGCATGATGATTATATAAGCAACAAACTCAGCTGTATGTAAGCTGGCTTTAAAAAAATGCAACATGCAAATTAAATGTCATATGCAAATGAGATGATGCACAAAATGAACTGATATAAATGTCTTAAGCTTTACTTGGATGTGGTATTCTTTCTGATATGTCAATGTTTAACAAGTGAAACTTGTTCTAGATGAGACATGATTCATATTGCACCAAAAAACTCATTATATATAGAATAAACTCTTCAACAATTCTGAAATATGGATGCTTCTGTGTAAAAGTTAGTTTAATACTATATCTAGTCTGAAACTAGTATGAAAGCATGGTTGCTGCCACTGATTGCTGCACTAAATGTTTATATTCTCATGCCGTATAACAATTACACCATGAAAAGTAAATACTTTTTCAAACTTGTCCCATTTTTCACTTCCCTCAAGGAATCAAAGCAAAGATACCTTTTTCAGGACACAGAATTTCTTCACGTTAAATGAGAAAATAAAAAAAAAGCTGTCTTCTAAGTAACTGGATTTCAATACATAAATTAATCATTTGACTCCTCATCATGAATATTGCTTTCTATGACATCCCGTAAGAGATCGTCGACAGAATCACCCTCAGCGTTGATTCCCTTTTCCTCAAAGTTAAGGTTTGGTACCAGAATGCTCAACATTCTTACAACATTCATTCGCAACATCTTAAGCTTCAGTAAATGAAGACAATTCGGGCATTTTGTTCCATCTTCGGAACATTTTACATTTTTATCCGATACAGCTAAATCCAATGCCTCCTCACTGCATTTCTTTCTCAGGTCAATAGCACCAGTATTGTCTTGATGTCTGTTATCATGGATTTCTTGCAAAGGATTATGGGATTTGTGATACTGCTGACTCCCTCCATTTTGCATGATGGGTTGGTCCATTTGTTGCTGCCTTGATTGATGAAGATTTTGTCCATTGCTGAACTGTGGGGATATCTGGCCATGCCCATTCATCTGGAAAGGTGGACTTGGTTTGCTGTGAAATGGCTTTCCATAAAAAGGAAAATTGATTAAACCAAGCTTAGCAAATTCCAGTGATTTCTGAGCCATGTCCATTCCATCTGGAAGCATGTGATGAAATGGTGGGAATGGTGGTCGGTGAAGTGGTTGCTGTGGTGACATCTGCTGGGGCTGCTGCTTGCCTGGGGACATCTGCTGCTGTGAGGGTTGATAATTTGGCGAAAGAACTGGGGAATGGGGAATAGATGCTGGCTGATTATTCTGCATATGTGACGAAGGAGAATGTTTGAGCTGCTGATTTGGAGATGTCTGTGGAAGATGAAGGCCATTTGGATTGCCAGGAAATGGTGGGGGTATCATTGGAGATGCTGGCATCTTGAATACTGGAGATTCCCCTGGAATGGGCTGGGTTGCCAGGTATCCCACACCTCTTGGTGAGCGGGTACGTTTCTCTTTGATGTAGTATGACATGATACTGTCATGCTTGTTGATGATATGTGACTTTAGACTGTGACTCTGACTGTACTGTACCCCACATGCACCACAAATATATGGTCTCTCTCCTGAAAAATATGTTGGTTGCTTTTAAGATGAAAATAGTATTTCAAATATTTGGAGCAAAAATATCCTTTTCAGTTCTAAAGCAGTAAGTTTATAAATATATAAAAAAAATTAGTCATTTATGTACAGACTGCAATTGCTTCATGATCTTTTGTATGTTATTTCTTATATCAAGGGAGGCAAATCTGATTCATAGGATAATTATTTTTAAAATAGTTATTTCCCCTGCACTAAAATTCTCACTTTTCATAAGATGATGATTTCAAAGTTCTTAACATTAAAAAATATCATCACTCTGTCAGTATAAGTAACATGTAGATAGTTATCAGTATCAAGCCATTTCGTTATATTCTGAATAAATGTTTATTCAGCATTAATTTCAAATAGCATCAAAAATGCAAGTCAGCCTACAAGTGAGAATCAGTTAACATTAAGTTCACATTGATTAAAAATTTCTTTATCTGAGATAATGCATATGATCTCTTTTCCTGAAAGTTCTCTGTATAAAAACCACTGCTAACATTTTTTTAGATCGCAAAAAAAAAAAAAAACTTTTGGCAAATATTTTGAAACAATCATACTAATAATATTCATAATATCCTCCTTATGTCTGAGAAAAAAAGAAGAAAAAACACACAAAAAAGTATTTGTACTTACCAGTATGTATTCGCAGGTGTACGTACAAGTTGCTTTGATGTTTGGTAGTGTAAGGGCAGTGTGTACACTTGAAGTACATCTCTCCGCCAGACTCCCCAGCTTTCTTACGCTGCGGACTCTTTCCATGGTGTGTATTCTCAATGTGGTTCTCCAGATTTTTTTGTCGGCGAAATGTTCTCTCGCAGTATTGACATTTAAGATAATCTTTCTCCAGCTCAGGTGAACTGAACTTGTTTTCAAATGGATTCATGAATTTCGAAAATGGAAGCTCTGGGTTGGTTTGGAATGGGAACATGGGAAATCCATTAAAAGGGCTGTTTCCATGTAGCCAGTTACTACTTGTGCTGTGTGGTGGTGTCACATGACCAGTCTGTTTGATAACTGATTCACCATTTTGTACAACAGAATCTAGCTTAGATGCAGGAAGTGGTACACCATTATCATCTTGATTGTGGTCGCCACCTGAATGTCCCTTGTTTTCTTTGTCAACTTCATCTTGGCGCATTTTCTCAATAACATTGTTGTTCTCATTTAGTTCACCCTTAAGCAAGTCTCTCTTGTCATATCCATTTATATTCTCACCATTTTCTGTGTCCTTGCCTCCTTTTAATTCATCAATTTGATTGGCTAATACAGGCATCCTCACAGACAAATCACCATCTACTTCATCGCCGCCATCTTGCATATCTTCATTTGATTCCTCCTCATTTTCACTATCTTCACTATAATAATCATCAACATCTTTCATTCTGCGTACAATATCTTCAAGGTTAGGTTTTCGTCTCCGTCTCTCTCCACTAATGCTCATACTAGGACTTCCTGTACTTGCTGCATCAAAATCAGTATCAGATATAGTTTTTGGACTTAGTGTTGGTGGGCTCTTGTCAAAACCTGCTTTGAATGCTGCTTCTAACAATGTCCCGGCATTTTTCAAAGGAAGAGAATCTGACAAACTCCTGTGCTTTTCTCCGGCTGACACACCATCCTTACAACTACTAGATTCTTTTGTAAAGTCTTGAGCTCTTTCTTCAGTATAATGAACACCATTCATTGCCACAGAATTTTGATCTCTATTATCATTCTGAAAACTGCTGTCAAAAATATATTCAATTTCAGTTTTTGACGAAAGATCTTCGTTTGAAGTATGAAGCCGGGGCTTCTTGGTTACTGGTTCATCGGTGGGAGTCATGGCACCTTCAGGTGGCATGGATAAATTTTGTTGTCCAGATTTATCCAGATTCAGTTTACTAAGGTCAGATTTATTGACAGTGTCCGGATGAGGATCTGGTGTCATTGGGCGAAAGTTGAGCGACTGGGATTCCACAACCATGTTGCCAGTGAAGCTGTTACTTCTCGAAAATGAATACTTAGGGTTAGACCTTTCTGTCGACGGGGTAGTAAGGGACAGAGCCCCAGATGATGAGTTACGAGGTAGAGTCGGTGCACTTCTAAAACATGACGGGGACTGTATATCCATCATCTTGAGCACAGCATTGTGGGTGGAAGATGATTAAAGATGTCACTTGCAAAACAATCTGAAAAATTTAAAACCAGAAATTAAAATTACAACATCCACAAATTAATGTTTCATTTATTATTCGATTGTTAATTTACTTGTGGTAGTGATTTATTGCAGTGTTTATTAAGAGTTATAGTTCAACAGCTAGTAACTATCTTTAACTAAAGAACAAATGAGAACCAGTATTTACTTTTCCAGATGGACTGGTTAATAATTTTTTCAATCTGTCAGATATTGCGCCAAATTGAATATGCATATTAACTGTACTATCCAAACATGTTGTTTTATATAAAAAGTTTGAAATAATTAAAGACATTTCAGGAAAAGAAAAAAGTCAAACTTTATCAGAATATATAATGAAGTTTTCACCATTTTTTTCCGTAATTCATAATAAATCTGTACTATTAGTTTTATTATATACAGAACATTATAAATGTAAATACTTGCTCTATTCAACAATTTAGAAAAGAAAATGTCACCTTCATAAGCACTAACAATTCTTCTGTCAAATTAATTTTACTTCAACAAGCTCCTGTCTCACTTTACATGTAATATATTATTATACATGATACTTTACATATTATTTAACTGAACATTTGGAAAAGTCTTGAATGTTCCTCATTTAAAAATGGCCTAGCATTGGATCAAAGTTAAAATCATGAAATGTAAGGTATCATGTCCAATGAATTTTCTCATTTCTCACTCTTTTAATTGAAAAATATGGGAAACTACATCTAATTATCAAAGAAAAAAAGTGCACATGCATTTTGTATTTGCCACAAAAAAATCATCGCCACAAATCGAATAGTGTCAATTAACAACTCTTGCTTTGAAATTTTTACAACTGAAAATAATCACTTTGCCTGCATGTGTATTTATTACTCTATTTTGCACAATTTGAACATGAGCAGTAATTACAGATTTTATTACAATCAATACCACATCTGAGAAAAAAAAATATCCCCCCAAGATTTTTTCAACAAATACGACCAGTGTTAAATGAAAAAATAATTTTGAATTCTTTTTCCTTCCTTTTCACCAAGACTTTGGTGACTTCAAATCTCACTCTTACAAAAGGAAGCAACAATAAATCTTTGCCATTTCTATGCATACTCTCACATCTCTTATGCCAAGAATTATCTTATCTTTATAATCTTAAGGTATAAAATGAAATCATCCAATTATCACTTTAAAACAACTTAAAATTTCAATTTTTTCAAATCTGCAATGCTTTTGTAAATCCATCTGATGTTCTTTTTTTAAATAAAAGAGTTGATAACTATTAGAAACAATAGTACAGCAATACAGCAACTTGTTAATAATAATAAAAAAAGAAGAAAAAAAAGTCCTCTTTTTTGATGAGTATTATTTTCAAATATTCACAGTTTTTATTCAACATACCACTACATTCCTATAATCCAGTGCACAGAAGCCATTTACCATAAAATATCACCATATTCCCCCTACAGAACCCCCTGACAATTTGCATGCAGAAAATCTGCACATTCTTGCAAATTTACAAATTCAAGCTTTAAGATTAGATAAAATCAATGAACTTTTCCCTAAAATCAACTATTGTCCAATAGCGTTACATCTGTTCCGAACAAAATTTAGCGTTCCGCAGCAGCCCTGACACTGTGATGCAATTTTAACTAGTAAATCCTCGATACAAATTCCTTTGACAGCCTTTCATCTATATTAGGACATGCAGTTTTGACAAGACAAGGAAGCGCGCACATTTATCATGATATAATGTCATGAAAACTGTTCAAGAATTGAAGATTAGAATTTAAAATTGATGAAAAGGTTTTGGCCCCTCCACAGATTAGGCTTAAAACGTTGGAAGCGTATCTTATTTAGCTTGTATAATTCTGATTTTCTTCTTCATTTTTCAATAGGTTAGCAGTCTTTAATTTAAATGCAACGTCTTTCCAGAAAAGACTATACAACTTTTCCTCATCATGATCGGAGCTCAAAGAGTAAAAGTTATTGAATACTCAGTATTCTTGCTGAAGACTGTTTTCTCCAAGTTTCACAACATAATTTCTTACAAGTCTGAATTAATTTCTGACTGTATATAAGGTAATATAAAGGAGAACCTTATTCATATCAATCATATTCAGTTATTTCTCTGTATGGTTACCTTTAATCTAACCACCTGACCATTGGCTATTTAAACAATCACACTTAAAATGTCTCCGATACACAATTTTTTTTTACCTTTACACGGTGGTCAAAAACTTCTTTCTACCTCTGTTGATGTATTGTAAGGCTATTCAGCCCAGCTTTCACTGAATTATTCTTTTATATGATCATTTTCTGTAACCTGATTTCTCAACAATACATCTTATACTGTGCCAACCTTGATGAATATATAATCTCATTTAATTCTTCCCTTGAATATAATAAAAATTTCACATAAAACATATATCACAATGACTTTTCTTCTTTACGGAAGTGGATGTCACATATTAAAAGAAATTACTGTGAAGTTCAGTCTAATTTAAATCATTCACTTTTTCCCTACTCCTGCAAAATCTTACTATCAGGCAAATGAAAAATTCATCACTTCATGAAAGTTGTAAAACAGGGAAGAGATAATTCTCTAAACATGACTATATTGAAGTCTAAATTTAGAATCTGTCATGAACAACTTCAGCTTTTCATGAACATTTTTTTTCACGACTGCTTTCCCTGACAACTGTGTTTAATTATGTAAAGTTTCAAAGTGAATTTTCAGAGCTAGTTCAAAAACGCTCTGCCACAACTTTAACGCTCATGAGGAAAAAAGTCTTTAATTCTCATAAAAGTAATAACTCTTGCTAAGACACTATCTCACGCCTTGGTGAGGTTAATGCTAAAACATTAGCGTTCTCCTTAGAAACATAAAATTTCCTATCGTGCAGAAGTTGTCCATAAACATACATCTATCAGAGCCGCAAAAACTCTGCACATGCATCCCCGGTATTACATAAATTACGCGCAAATGCGATACTTCAATCAATAATTCTTAAGAAAACCCTTGCCTTGGAACCAAAGAATTAAGAATGAAGTTATTTTTGCAATTTCTGCTACGAAAACGAACGTAATTCCCATTGGTTTAATTTCGTAAGAATGATTGAAGTTATTCCTTTTTGCATGCATAGGCCTACAAACAGCATGAGCTGTTAATATCTTTGTACATTATACGAAATAAGCTCGAGCACAAAAATTTCATGGACAAACTATTTTCTTCGAGGGCATTTCATCACAATGCTCTTGTATAACAATGCAATTTGCATTCTGAATGTTTGCATGGGGTAAAAGTAAATAGGTTTTTCCAATATGCAGCCATATGATGTCAAAGGAAATTTTTCCTTTTGTTTGTCAGGCATTTACAAACTACTGTCATTTCAGTTGGAACTTACTCTGCATCTGTCACACTGAATTACTTTCTACAAGAAATAAAGCATGTTTTTCTCCTGAACTGACTGACTACATAAACCATTTTTCAAACTTACTGACTTAATGACTGATTACATGATGGACTGATGGTGTGAAAGAGTGAGCGACTAAGTATAAGAATCAGAAAATGAGAGGAAAATGGGTAAAGATGCTAAAGTTTATGAGAAAAGGAGAAAGAGAGACATAAGTAAATGTGGGACTGCTTAATCTGTTAATAATGGAAACAAAGAGAAATTAAATGAGTAATTTGGAGTGAGAGAGTAATTGACTGATTGATTGACTGATGATTGATTGAGTGAGTGAGTGAGTGAGTGAGTGAGTGAGTGAGTGCGTGAGTGATAAAAAGACAACTGGATCAACTATAGAGCATGCCAGTTAACTGTTAAAAAAACTAACTTGTCAGTCAATTAATATGAATCAAGCGTTACACAAGAAAAATCTCTTGACTGACTAGCAAAAAAGAAATGATAGAAAAACAGATATCATGTCAAACTCTTCAATCATATCTCAAATAAATAATATTCTTTCCTATGCAACTAAGTTATACTTCAGTGTATCTCCTATTTTGCTGATTTTTTTAACCTCCACTGATTGGACAAACAATTTCTGCCATCTCCTCACAAATCTATGCCTCTCTTACATAATACTAAAGTGTTTCATGTTTCATTATGCAGATATTATATGGAGTCCAAGATTACAAAATGTTGATACAATTTTTCAAAGAAAGCTTAATTGAAGTAGGTTCCCAACAACCTAGTCTTTCAGTCACCTCTTGTATATTAAGAAAGAAAAGCCATTTTAATTTCTTTCAACCCAGAAAGCTTTTATCATATCCATAGCACTGTTCCATTAAACCTTTTCAATTCCTGCGTAAATTTCAAATTTTCAGTATTTGAAAATCAAATCAGTTTCTTTTTTAATCTAAATAATGTGCCATAACATTCAATTTGTAAGAGTTACTTCCCTTAGTCTATAATTCTACCACTACAATCTTTTGACTATATTAAAAATGTATAATTATTTCCTGCAAACTGAAGAAGTGAACAAAATGATTCTTCAGAGTTTTTTTGTTTTTTTGTCATGTTTCATTAAGGAAAAGCATAGATAATTTTAAGAGTTTATAATTTCAACATTTAAACAGATTTTGTTTTAACAATATCTTTACAAGTATTCCTAATGAGTCTTGCAAGCTAACAGATGCATATCTTAAATGTAAAAACATACAGGGTACAGAAAGGAAGAAAGTAAATATTCCTCACTAGAGCATTAGCTTTAATCAGTTACAAGGTAAGTTATTTTGAAAGAAAGACTAGTTACTGAGTTATCCAGAACCACTTAATAAATTTGCAAAGAACATAATGATGCTATTTATGCTTTATATTTCGTCAAAACAAAGAAAAAAATATATATATTGAAGTGATCACTTTCATGGAATAAGAAAAAAAAGAGAATAAGAAAATAGGCATCAACACATCAGAAACCTAAGAATGCTTAAGTTTATAAGTTTAAATTAAAGTTTATCATTGTTTCCTTTTGTTCTTTGTTCATACTAACTTAAATAGGTTTATATAACCTTATAAACATAGAAGTCTAGAATACTAGGATATCTTATCTAATTCTTTACTTTAAATCAAATTAATCTTTAAGACAACTTAAGGCAAAAAAAAAAAAAATCTACATAAATTATTAAAAAATAAAGAAAAAACATTTATTAAAAAGCTTTTACCTTGCAGTTCCTAAAAAAACGCACAGAAAGGAAATAAGGAAGTGACTTTAAATACTTTTTGAAATATGAAACATAATTAAGAACTCTTTAAAAGAACAATAATGAAAATCAATACCATTTTCCTTCAGTTAGGTGGTATTAAAAGCACTTAAAAATAACAACTGTATTTTCATTTACAATATATTATACTCCATAACATAATGTCTTTATTTCTGTTAAAAATATCACAGTTTTTCCTCTGTCCTCATTTTTTTTTGTCTGAGACATTAAAGCCAAACAGCTGAATATACCGTTACTCTTTATGTCCGTGAAAAAAAATTATCCTATCGGAAACCCCCAATATAAATAGGCAGACAGATGGTCCCTTATAAAGTGTCGGTCCTGGTAAGAGGGCTTAACTAGATTGTATTGTATATTAATTTGATGAGGCGTAGCACTCGATATATGAATGATAGAATTCTAGATATAGCAGACCGACACTTCTCCCTGTGACAATGAGCTGCAGACGATCATATTTCTGTAATAATACCATATATGGAATAAAGCAATGTTTGATCTTTAAAAGTGCCATATTTTGATAGACATATCAGTTTCCCCAAGTTGAAAATAGTCGTTAATTGAGCACTTAACAACTCTGTCCCAGGGTAATAGTAAATGATATTCCCTTGCCTATTATAACACTTAATGATAACTTTTATCTACAAACAAATTGGTATAATATATCTATTAACTATTGTTGATTTTTTTCAATCTAATACATTTTTAACATTTATTGTTTATTATATGTAATATAAATTTTAAAAAATGTCTGAAAACTATTGATTTTTATACTTTTCACAGGTGATTCTAATGGCTATAGTATAAGCTGTGTTAGGAAAAAGAAAAAAAATACCAGTGAGTACTTATTCCCTTATAATACAAATATCTTGCAATAGATTTTTGAGATCATAATCGAAGTCTTGAAAGTTTTGATTGGGTTTAATGTTTAAACAAGTCTTATTTTTATGATTTAAATACAAATCATTCATCCTTAAAAATCTTCATTAATTACTTTTTACAATGTTTCTGAAAATCAGTGATAAAACCGCATTAAAGAAACTTGATAACATGGACTTATTAAAGTTCTTTTATCTTCTAATCCAGTGACTAAGTCATACGCAATTAAGTATTACGCCAAATGGAAAAATACAGAAGAGTACAAAAAAGGCCCTTGTCTATAAATAGTAACAAAATCCTGTTACAGACAGAACAGAAAAAATCTCATTTTCGCTTGACCTCTCTGACTATTGGAAAAACTCTACGATTATACAGTTCCTTATCACAATCAGACAGGGCCACGGGACCCCTAAAGATATGTTTCACTTTGTCCTACAGACTTATTGATTTTTGTACGCTCTTTGTCATGTTTTGTCTGGAAAAAAATACTGGAGTGACAAGTTCCTATCTGCTGTAATTGACGTTCATGTTCATTAATTATTTGTTATCCATATGCTATCAAAATTATGAAGTTTCGTTCTTTGCTACTGATAAAAAAAAGGTAATTTGATGTGTCAGTTTGTGCATGGTAGACTGTTCATTTATAATGCATTATTTTAATTATTTGATGAAATTTATAAAGCATAAGATATATAGAGTCATATTTTTAAAGATACATGATAGCCTGACTGAAGTCAGTAAATATTATTTCATGATTTTAAATAACTGTCCTTTACATAAAGCTGTCCTTATCCTATCCGAAACCCCCAATATAAATAGGCAGATATGAGTAGGAGGAGAAGCTGAGTGTTCGAGGGATAAGAGCGCCAGACTCCCGATCCGGAATTTGCTGGTTCGAGCCCAACAAAGGGTGAGAGTCTCAGGTGACATTCCACATTCCTCAATTCGGCGCAAGTTCTGGTTTAAACCCAGACAGCAGTCATTGAGAGGGCTAAATATTAGCTGCAAGAACTTACTTCCCAAATGATGTAAAATAAATAAGTTTAGACTTAGTAGGATATTTAATATAAAATACAAATGCATGGACATACTGGTGTCATCTTTGTTCATTCTTTTCTAAATTTAATTGGTTGAACTCATCTTCTTAGTCTGAAACTATACATTCTAGATTAAATATGTTATTCTCACTTTCCATGATATAGTGTAATAAGAACTTTTTAAAAAAAACAGATATGAATGTTTCTGAGCATTTTTGTCAAAAATTGCATGATTCAAAGCATCAATAGTATTTACCTCTGAAAAATTGATATGACAATTAAAATGTAATCACACAGTTTACAAATCCTCATGAAATTTTAAACTGAAATCACCTGATTAGAATCAGCTTTAATAAAAAATAAAAATAAAAAATAAGGAAAATAATAAACTGATATTTAATATTCAAAATTGTATATAAGTCTTGGCTCAAATAAAATTTCATATTAAAACTGAATATAACATATGAAAATGGACTAAATTAAATGCTCCTATACATATTTTGGCTAAATTTTGATTTTATAAAATCTAAATAAAAAAAATGATTTGTATTTTAAAATTCATCACTAGAACAATATCCTCAACAACAACAACAACAACAACAACAGAACTTCTGTTGCTGCTACAGTCAGAATGACATTTGGAGGCTGGACTAATAGAGACAAAGTATTTTTTTCTGGTCTACAGATAATCAATCATCTTATGGCAATGTAGATCCTGCTAGGGATCAGTGCACCCAGCATCCTATAAATTAAATGTCAGTTCTTGATAAAATTATTTTCAATTAGCTAAAACCATCTGTCCTGTTTTTCCTAGGCAGGATATATAGCACTGTAGTAGCATTGTGATTAACATCTTTTCTGATGAGGCCAAAAACCCCTGAAAAACTTATCAAATTTGTTGCAACAGTCATATCAAATGTACAATACCTAGTATTCACACTTTCAATGCTCACTTTAGTTCATCTTAATAACATTTTTTTCCACTCTAAGATATTTTCATTAGTATCACACTCACTCAGTAAAGTGTATATTTTCTAAACACTTTTTGGTTATTTTTGTCAGCTTTAGCTGTCAGTAAAATCAAACCAAGAGATGTACTATTATTTTTCTCTAAGAAATACGACATTCTGTTACCTTTAATGAAAAGGCATTGTATGTTTTCTAGTGTATTATAGTTGTTCTCAGATAAACTTTTCCGCCAGCTTTTTCAGGAAAGTGTCGTAAATTGAAGTCTCTTATATCATTGCAAGAAGTACAAATTCTACTGCTTATGACACTTTGCAGTCTGCAACTATGTAGTATGGTTAAAAATTCTGCAACCCTGTTACCCAAATAAAGCCACTGATCAATAGCTCCAAAAGCACTCACTAATTAAATTTATGTGCAGAATTTCCTAAAACTTTAATTTAGCGCACGCCCAAACATGGCCATAAACAATAAAGCAAATATTACTGTCATATTTTAAAAACCTGGGGATAAAAGATGGCTCTCACGCAGTTCTATTCCGTTACAAGAAAAAAAATTGCGCAGCATCATTAGAATTTATATCGCAGCTGTTTTACTACAGTATAATTATTTTGTCATATCGGGCATATTTCCCCGCGATCTTCACACATGTAATTCAGTTGTTTCGGAAAATGCCTTATGCAATTCTTCAACATATTGATCAAAGAATGAATAATGTAAAAAGACATCATGGAATATTACTCATGTTATTAAACTTGGTACGTTCTGTGGAAGACATGCATTTTTGTAATGAAACACCTTTTTTTCCTTCTGAGAAAGTTCTGTACTTGAAAAGAGAAAAGAGTGGTCTTTTTGAAAGAATTCATATTAATAAATATTTACCAATGTCTTCATACAATTTTAACCTCATACTCTTAACTTATCAAACATTTTTCATAAAACTTCCTTGGAATTATGAAGAAAATACAGAGAAAAAGCTCCTTTTCACACAACACAAAAAAAATAAAACAAAATAATAAAGCTCTTTTTAAAGTGAACAAAGCTCAATAAAAAACACCTTTTAGCTGTCAAAAGATCAAAATTCAGTTATTATAGAACTAAATTATGAATTTAAACTCAAAATCCTATAAATCATTTATGAAACTGACATGTCTGCTTCGGACATGGAATTCTATTACAATGTCAAAATAACAAAAATCACAAGTATAAACTAACTCTTAAGCAAGTCACACCAATGTTACCTTAAAAAAGACCAAATCCCATTTCAGCTGTTGAATATATATCTCTTTAACTTAAACTTAAATCTAACATATGGTGATGCATTGTTTTTCAACTTGCTTCTTTCTACTAGTTAGCCTAACATATACGGTAGTTAATTAACAACAGATGGTTCACTACTCCTGCATCCTACTAAAAGGGTAACAAATTATTAACAAAAATTTAATATTTTCCTTTTTATCTTTATTATCCCTCCTACAGTTCTCCTATCTGCTTTTAAAACTGAAGAAAATTAATTTCCTTGATCTATGAAAACAAAAAATCTATATCCTTGTAAATGAATACTTTCTTTTCTTCCTAAGGATTTGAGTAACTCAAACCATATTCAAAATACCCCTGTTAATATTTTGATTTAGAATTAACCATAAAACCAATCAAACAAATTCAATTCTTATTTGAACAGTGAGAGAAAAGAATAGAAAATTATTCCAGATTTACCACTTATATATGTAACTCATATCCAGTCACTCTCTGGCTAAAATAGTATTTGAATAGTAATTATTTACAAATAAAAATCCAGTTTCAGTCATATATGATTTTAAAAGTGTCCCATGAACACTGCCACTTTTTCTCTTATTTCTTTAAATCATTTCAAGACACATGACAGAATACAATTTACAGAACTGTTCAAATTTATTGAAGATATCAGTGTATACAGAATGGGTCAGTGTCTATACCTTTACAGCATCTTGTTGTAACATTGACCACCTGATTGGTAGATTGGTCAGTGGTTTATATCTCATTTACCAATCAAAAATCACTTAAACAGACACCTGTCAGTGACCCCATGGGCTATAGTTAAAAGGTAAAAATTACTGAAAACCATGCAAGATGTTAATACCGTAAATGTTGTTTAAAAAAAAAGAAAAAGATAGGTTTCATTAATATTTTACAGAATATAATTATACACTGAAAAAAACAACAACAACAAGGGTATGAGCATTTAAACATAGCTACAGCTGCTGAACTCAATCGTTCATTTAACAATGATAATAATAATAATAATAATAATAATAATAGATTCCGTCATTCAATGATGTTATAATCTTTGCATTTAAAGTCTCTGTTCTTATAACATTCCAAAGACTCTTCTTAAGTCCTAGGCTTCCTGCTGGACAATTTTGGAACTCCCCTTACAATTATCACATGTCTGCAGAATGGTTATCAGCAATTTTACTTGCTGAATAAGTAAGAATTTTCTCCTCGCAAACTTTAAGGCAACATTGTAGCAATTGCTTTCGGTGAAAAGGACAAGGCCACGGCAAATATATGACTGAAAATAAAATGACATTTAAATCAAGGATTAAAACATAACATGCTTCTTTAAAGTCCATAGTTTTGGCAAAACAGTTTGCCAACTAAAGTCTGAACACCTTCCTTTGATATCTACAGCAGCATGCAGATTTCATTTAGCATCTCTGATTAATTCAATTAATTTACTTAGTACTGCTAAGATATTTGATCAGCTACATGATTTCAACAGACAACAATCTTCCCGCCAAAATTTGCTACATACAAACCCCTAATGCAAATGAAAGATGAGATGGAAATGCTGTAAGCTACTGCATTACAGGGGTCTTGTTAGGGGTCATTTGTGGCCCCTATTGTGTATAGATAATGGTTACAGGAAGAAATGCAAATGCTTGTTGATGGATCAAGACCTTTTGAACCCCGAAACCTCTGATGCAGTTAAGGTCAACCTTTGATGTTGCTAATAATCCCTTTGCATCCAACAACTTACAATGTATTTAAGCAGATTCAATAACAAGTTGAAATCTGCAATTATGGAGTCATACTAAAACCCTCAACTAATGGCGCAGGCATTAATGGTGCACTGCTTCAAACTGTAAAGCAGCATTATACTCAAACTTCAGGATCTGTCTACTCAAATCTTACAGTATGAAAGTCGATTTTATTACTGCAGGCTTATCAGATTTTCTGTTGTACAAAAAGCATTACATGAACTCTTTCATAACCATTCAAGTGTTTCAGAAAGAGTGATACTTCCTTCATAACTTCTTTAAAATTTCCTTCCTTAAGAATTTAGCAAATCAAAAAGTACAAACTACATATAGTTTTGTTAATGCTTATTTGACTTCAGTAATAAAGAAAACATGCTACTATTCAGCTACAGACTTTTCTCATACTGTCTGCATTCACCATCCCAAACCAAGATGTTTCCTTACAAATCACATAACACCTATATGCATAGTTTACCTGTTGGAGTTTCCTACAAACTCAATACAACTGGACCCTGTTTAACCTTTCATCTCTTACTCTCCCCTGTTAATTACAATGTAGACATTTGACCTGCCTTGATGGGTCAGCAAATGACATAATACAGCAACATTATCTTTTGTATGTCCCTTACAGACTGATAAATCCTGGTTAACCTTTGGTCAACTTTTAACACAATATGTGTTGGCTTTCATAACCTTGCTGTGAACCAAAATGCTCATAAAAGTGCTCAGTTGTCTGATTTCTGGTAATAGAATTCTGACCCTTAAAATAAATTTACATCTTGAAGTATATTAAAAAGTCCAAGCACATTTTAAGACATTTCACACTCTTCTTACAAGTTTTCCTGTATCCTTTACAGCTGAATATTTGTCAAAACTATTACTGGTGTCACATTTTGTGGGGTAATTAAATACAAAACATTAATAATATCAAACTTTATGTGATGATGAAATGTTACATATACAATGCCACAACTGATGCAGTAATAAAATGCAACAAGAAGACTTAACTTCACATACGATAATGTAATTTTACACTTGAACAATCAATAACTCATGTGGTCAAGTAAATATAGGTAGATATGACATTTATAAATTTGAAGTGATGCACTACCACATATATAATGTCACAGCTCATGTGCTGATGCAGTTTTGCAGACAGATGTTACACTGGTATATTGTGGTGCAAATTGTCAAGGATGTGGTGTCCTCAATCCTTTGTGCATAATTTCAAGAATGCCAAAACTTTATATAGTTTAATGACCAGGATACTCTGGTTAGTTTATGTTAGTTTGAAAAAAAAAGGAAATTATAGATATAGTGAGAAAAGCCTGATATTGTGTTGTAAATTAAGGAGTTTGTCCTAATCTTAGTCATAACCCCATGTCAAAGAAAGAATTCTATAAAATCACTGGCTAAACACTTCAGTAAAGTAAAGTTCTGTTAATAAGACCAGTAAAAATCTTAACTGCTATATTTTTTAATCTAAATTTTAGACATTAGGTTTTTGAAATTGCTGATTTTTGTGTTACTCTGAAATAATTAATATGGCCAGCTTAATCATGAAACTTTACCGTTCATGTAGATTACTGACTTGCTTATGATAGTGATGGTAAAATACTTGTTTCTCCAAAATGACACTTTCAAGAAGACTGTTCAGGAGACAGAAAGTGAACAGATGACAGTGTATTTTATGTCTTGATTCTTGTAATAAATTGATACAAAATAGTGATAAATTTTATTTTTCTAATTATAAATTCTGATCTTGCAAGGGATGACTCTATTCTGTCACCCAGTAGAGATGAAACCAAATAATTTAAACATTAAACCCTGTAATTCAATAACAAAATCAATTATTATATTCACATAAATTATCTTTGATACAAATTTTCCATATCATTTATCATAAATCTTTATTTTTTTATAATCATCTGACATAAACACTCAAAACACAATTTTACCAATCAGATTCAGTGAATTTAGTCACATGACCAAAATCAGCCAGTAATGGTCTGCCACTGCTGTCCAGGCTCCAGATGTATCAAAATTGTGTAGATACTTTTTCACGAATAGGACCTTTGACAGACCCTTAATTCTGACCATTGTCCATCAAAGGGGCGGACTCAACATTAACAAACCACTTATTTTCAATGCCGAACATGTAACAAAGTCCAAAGGGTTACCGGACATAAGCCATCCACGGGCATTATGCTGAACAGCGGATAAAAGTGCCTTCATTAAAACTGCGTCAGATTTGGTTTCTGTCAAACTCCTTTGAAATTACGATTTCATGGGAATTAGCACAATAAACTTTAGTTTTGAAAAGAAAACTTGAATGAAATTCAAGTTAGAAAACATAAAATATACATTTAAAAAGGAAGAATTGACCAACATTAGCTATAAATGGCATGGCACATATAATTTCTGTCCAAATAATTAATGGCACAGAAAGTCCATTTTCAAAGAACAGTTTTATGTTTAAAAAGTTTGGAAAGTTTTACAATCTAACATAATAAGATGTAATGACCACTGGTAGCTGATTTAAATTTTTTCATCATTTTTTACAATTTAAATGCATTTTCACTTTTCAGATCTCGCAACAGGATTGAGTACCACCCATCTTTTTAATCATATCAAATTTTTGTTAACTTTTTAATGACCATGTCCAAAATGAAAACAACCCTGTCCATTTAAACTCCCATTTTATTTCATGTAAATGATTTTACTCCAACATACTAAAGGTTCTCGGCAGTTTTATTTCAACATGATTGTGTCAAAGAATGATAATGACAAATGCCTGAATAAATTCGATTTAAATGCTACGAAATTAAGTGAAATTTCAAGTGGATACTTTGAAGATGCATACAAATCACAATATAGTAAAAAAAAAAATACAGGGGAAAAGAAGGGGAATAAAAATAAGCCTTCTGCATGCAACCATTTCACACCTAACAGATACTTTTCTGGAAACTTCAGGGATCTTTTTTATGTATATGGTTTACGTGCCTATAATGCTTGTTTTTCTTTTACCTAATCTTTCAATAGTAAATAGCTTAAAACTATTGTCTTAAATCTTAAGCATTCTTAAAAATACATATATTGCTAAGGTATAAGATACCTAACCCTAAGTCAGTGTTAAATTTAATGCTTAATGAATTTCATGAAATTACTGTACTTTTCCAAGAGTTAACTTTCAGAAATCAATACAATTATGCACCTGTTCATTTAAAAAAAGAAACCAATATCAATAATAGCCTTTACTTTGACAATCAATGATAAAACCCAAAACAATCAATGTAAAAAAAAAAGTTGAGATAAAAGAAAAGGCTTTTTCATCAATGACCTATCCTATCCCCTACACAAAGACTACTGGTGCCTTTGTTAAGGCAATGATATCATATCCAACATTTATATCATTTCCTTAGTTATTGAGAATCTATCAATCCCCGAACAAACAAAGCTGCAGAGTTTTAATAGCTTCAGCAAAAGTAAACGAACGACCATCTGCCATATAGAGAAAGGGGAAAGCCCAATCCAACTTACCTGGCACAATAAATATGTAATTAATAAGCAAATGGGATAGCGGAAAATAATCGATGGAAACAAATATTATATTTGATGTATAGGAGGTAGGTCAGCGATAAGGCTTAATCATTAAACAAAACCAGTATCTATCAAATACAACCGTTACACAGGGAGACCATAACACAACTCCGTGATTCAAAAATAAATACTGGTAACATTGTTCTTTGTTGGTGATTTGATAAAATATTTTCGGAAGATTATTGTATCTTAGGTGAAGGGACAATGTTTACAATCTAAACTTACAGCTGCTGTCTGCAACAAAGAGACCTGTTTCAGAAATACTGTATACAGTTTTGTATCTGTGGTCCATGTATTTTTTTTTTTTTTCATGGTTTCTTAATTTTAATATCAAGCTCTTTGCAGCCACATATCACAAAAGAAATCTTTATAGTAAATTGGTAACTTGATCTTTCTCTTAATCAATCCATTTTCTTATTAAGATATGTGTTAATATAAATAATTATACAAGAAAATAGCTCATTACCCAAAGTTAATTATCTGTACTTTCATCGCATAACCGCAATTGATCACACTTAGGTCATTTATATATGATTATGCTTTAAAAATCTTTAGCATAGAAGTATTAAAGCACTTGTCTAAATTTTTAAAACCTTTATTTATGCCACATCAGTTGGTGTGGTCTTTAAAACCTCTAGGTGTTTATCTCATTAATAACTGCGAGTCAGTTTTAATTTTCCGACAATAATTCTCCCTATTTATGCATACATATAATGATAAGAATCAGATTCACAAACAAAACTAAGTACAAATTACAAGACTGTGCATTAAGCAAATGAGCTTTTTTTCATTGTCATTAATAATTCACTTCTATCGTAAATTCTTAATTACAAAATTATAATCTATTCACCATCAAAATCACATTATTTTATGATAGCAATACCATTTTATTCTTTATAAGTAGTGTCAAGCCTACATTTCAAATCCCATGTGCATGTCATACATATTCCAATCAAATCTATACTTACTGAAATTACATGTAAAATGAAAAATAAATGAGATCACACAAAAACTAAGTGATTTCCAATCCATCGCTCAACACAGATCACATGTAATCTGGCTGCAATCATGCACATTATATCAGATTTGCAAAAGGCGCTCTGATGGCAAAAATTGGAATTAAATCTCCATTCTGTTAATCAGACATATACAATGCAGTCGAGAATATTGCAAATGGATGCATGGCATTCTTTGATTTGCGTCTCTCAAAGGGCCTCATTGTTTGACAATAGACAAGTTATCCATTAAACTGTTCCAAAATGCAAACAAATTGTAATTACAAATATTAGTTCTTCCTATAGATAACATTTTTTGGATATATTTTCATCTGCTATGATTTAGTTCTGAATATTATTTTATCATTGATCATATTGATATCAGCAGTTTTATTTCCTAAATTCATTGACAGTATGCTTACAGTGGTGTGGTGCAGGTTCGGCTACCTTCCAACTCTGTAGTATGTTACTCATGTCCACTGACCATGCCAGCTGACATGTATCTGAATACTGGTGAATATGCCAAAAAACATCATTCTAACAGCCTCATTGACAGATATAAATTAAAAACAAGAGTTACGCTGAAGTGGGGTAATATACGCCTAAAGTAAGCTATTAGTTCCCAATAGATGAACAGATAGCACAATCTTTACATGACCTCTTCCAAAATTCACAGAATTTGTAACAAATCAAACTAGAACTACTGCTGAATGCGATTCATACCCCCACCAATGTCCTTGACAGAAGACGACATGGAAAGGTGGTTAAGGGAAAAACTTTAGTGGCACAAATACATATACATAAAAAGAAATTATCTCTGGTGAAAAAAACAAACAAATTGTACAGGTAATAGTATAAATATATTTTGTCAAATCATGTTCGAAACAGTTACAAATAACCTTTCATTTACCCAATGTACTAAAACAAACAAAAGCAGTGAAGTTAAGAAAATAGCATAATTATGTCAAAATGTAATTAAGAGTGGAAAAACTTTGCATACTGAGCTTACTTGTTCTAGTTTTAGAAATATTCAAGTACATGTTAAAATTTAAGAACATTTTCTAAGTCAATTTTTGACCTTCAAGTGTGGCCTTGACCTTAAGCTGGCACAAGGGTAAGATGGGTTCTGCACATTGCCCAGTTGGGGTGAACATTTGAGTCAAGTTTGAAGAAAATCCTTTCATTAGTATAGAATTTATAGAGCGGACACGACATATTGTCTAGTATTGATTGTAAGTAAATTAAAAGACTTAAAAAGGGGCATAACTTTGTCAAAATGCAATACAGAGTTATGAAACTTGACCTGCGTATCCTAATTGTGACACTTCATATATATTTTAAGTTTCAAGCAAATACATTTTCTAGTTTCAGAAATATTCAAATACATGTTAAAATTTAAGAATATTTTCTAAGTCAATTTTTGACTTTCAAGTGTGACCTTGACCTTAAGCCGGCAAAAGGGTAACATGGGTTCTCTACATCCCCTTGTTGAGGTGAACATTTGAGCCAAGATTAAAGAAAATCTTTCAATTAGTGTAGGACTTACAGAGCGGACACGACATAATGTCTAATATTTGATTGTTTGATATTTGACCTTCAATTGTGACCTTGACCTTGAGCTGACACATGGGCAACATGGGTTCTGCACATCCCCTTGTTGAGGTGAACATTTCAGCCAAGTTTGAAGAAAATCCTTCAATTGGTATAGGATTTATAGAGCGGACACGATAATGGAGACGGACGGACAGACCGACCGACCGACGGACACGACAAAGCACATTTTGTGGTGGGGGTATAACTAGCAGTTCAAGAAATATGGAGTGGATAAGAAATATTCATGACTACATGTGTCCTTGACTTTTATAATGACCCTGTGCTCTGCAGATTGTCTCAGTAAGGTAAAATTTTCTGTCAAACAGTTAGGCTGTTCCAGTGATACAGAGTGGACATAAAATGTGAAAGAGTTTCAATTTCCTTCAAGCAGTTTAAAAGATCAGGACAGGACATGCCGATGTGAGCCAGCCGAAACCTGCGCTCTGAACATCACCTCATTATGGTAAACATTTCTGCCATTTTGTTTCAATTTTCCTTCAAGCTTTTCAAAATAAACAAAAAATGCACATATCATTTCAGCATGACATTCGGGCCTCTGCGACCTTGACCCTGACCTGTGCTCTGCACATCCTCATTATGGTAAACATTTCTTGTAAGCATTTCAATTTCCTTCAAGAGATAAAGAGCAGACATGGAAGCGGTAATGCATGGAAGGACGGATACAGAGATGACCAGGGATATAACATAATACGCTATGCCCATTCAGAAGTACTAAAAAAAAAAACAGATATGAAAAAGACATATGTAAAAATATATTTAAAGATATATAGCTTAGTAACTATACTGAAGAATCTAGAATTGTCTTAAATTGATAAGTCACAGACAGACATGAAAAGATAAATTCAAGTATGTAAATACCTTTAAACAAAGCCCCTAGATGGATATAAATTTATTACCATTGAATATGTATCCCAACAGATGCAATCTTGGAGTCTGCCATTGTACTATGATACTGTAATAATTGATATACCATGTAGCGTAGATATGAAAACTGGCCCATTAAACAATATCAATATAACATCTACATTATATTGATTCTCTCCTCGGTTTCAACATGTTAATTCCATTTTGATGATATAAAATAATGAAATACAATAAAACAGTAAAACAGACCTATCGTAATAAGGCTTAATAGTCATTGATTGCCCCGCTAAATAAAGAGGCTGCCGAGATATAAAATTCCATTGATTGGTTAATAAAACGATCATTGCTTATACTATATACAATAATTATCGGTACGCTGATCAAACTAAAACGGTCCATACCAATAGCTTGTTGTTTGATTGTACGTTTGAAAATTATTAATATTCAAGTCACGTACAAACATCAGTAATGGTCAAATAATGATAAAGGAAACTATATACGTACACCGGAACTGATGTTAGTCAATATTTGTAGGAGGTAATTGAACCAGATTCCACAAAATTGATAATTATCTGTATTAGATATACTTTATAGATTATAGTTTTCTTCACATTCCTTGCTATCAAAAGATGTAATAAACTTACTGAACCTGAAATGCTTTCTTAATTATGCCAGGGTATTGGTACTATCATTTACTATTTATATTGTTAATAAACTTGTAATTACCATAACTTAAGAATATACATTTGCCACTCTAAATCTCTGAATCAATGAATCTACATCAAGAGCAGAATCAAACTTTTTCTGTTAAATGTAAATTATTTGTTCTACAGTGGACACAGCTGTCAATATATGATACAGAGTGACTTGTATGATCCCTATGATGATAATAATATATGTTTAATAACAGTGGACAGGACAACCCATAATACACCTATTTCCTGTTCATTCAGCTGCTGATTTTTCCGACACTGACCATAAATAATACAAAACTGTGGGAAAAACCAATTTACGATTGTTAAGTTGTACACAACATTTAACAAACACGATAAATGTGTCAGATGAGTCTACTAAACTCCTTGAAACTGATATTCTAAGCCCCTGTTTCTTTATACATACATCTAACATTTCATTTAACTTTGTTTGATTGGCGTTCATTTTGACACCCTCTAGCGTAAAAATTCAACTCTAAAGCTACTGATCTCTTTGTTATTATATACAACCATTGTTCCCCGTCCACCGCCCCTGTGATGTACGATGCACACTAATTTTTATCAAGCTGACAGGGGACGCTGATTTTTACGTATTTGATGCTGATTTTTAAACCCAGCCCTATTATTTCTGTAAGTATCCATTGTGATGAGACCTGAAACTCAATGAGATCTACAAACATACTGGATTTACGCATTAATTTTACGATTAATTCCACGTCAAATGAAGTGCTACACATCCGATTGTCGTCAATTTCCATCACATCCTAATGTCTCTTGACGGATGCTACAATGTTTGTCCCCTGGCAAAATATAATCCCGTGAAATCTATTATCACTAGGTCATCAGTCACCAACAATCTGTCCAGACATTTTCAACTTCATGCCTCCACCTATAACACGATTTTCTCAAGATAATTATCATGTTGTAACTTTTTTCTTGATTTCCTAGGTTCTGTTTTTGTAACTCTGAAAGACAAGACTTTGTTCAGATTGCATTATGATATTCTTTTCCTGATTAATTTATAAACAGCTGTATATTTCCTTAGTTTTATCAGTTATTATTTGAAACTTTATTATCATGTTACTATCACTTTATAGTCAAAGGGTATTTTTTTTATTACTTACTTATTTTATAACCAACCATTGCTATTGCTGCTGACATTTTAGATAATTCAGTCATTATAAACTTGATTCCAACTCTCAACTTTTCAATGACATGAAGTTTAATATTCCCGATACCATCAAAAAAAAAGTTTGAAATAAAATAGCATAAATAAACCAGTCTATTTTTTCAATGTCTGTAAACCATGTGGTCTTTAAAACGGTAATATTTCTGAAAGTACCAGTCTGAAAACAATTCTTAATGACTAAATAAGTCTGTGGCCCAGTCTATGAATCAGACAGTTTGTAACCAGCCTGTGTCATGAACTATTTTGATAAATATTTCATTAAGGTTTACATTTCTTCATTTTCCATCTTCCAAGTATAGCATGATCAATTTGATTACCCCTCCATGTATAACAAATCTATCCGTACAGTCATTTCTTGGAAAATGATCTATGAGTAATATAAAACTTGGGTCATCAGACTTCAAAGTTAAAATGTTGATTATTCATAAGGAGTCATGGAAAACATATACAAATCATTCATTTGTTTCCTTTGTACTTTAATGCCACACGACTAAGGCTAATTCATTACCTTATAAAATATACTCACTTAAGTATTCAAGAATACCAATTTTTTCAATCTTGACAGATGGCCGATACTGAAAAATTCTGTTGTGTAATTAAAATTTAATCTAGATTATAATGTCCTGTTAAGAAAGGAGCTATTTCTGAATGCTTACATATATTTTTGTACACCATTCTTTTCCCTCTGTTATTTCAGACATGAAAAATAATACCTTGAAATAAAATCTTTAAAAGTTGTCCATGCATAAGTCATAATAAAGATTTTTTTATTTTCTAACATCATAATCTACAAAACACAAATAAAACCTCTAAAACTTAAGTAGTTTTCACCAATTTTAATACCTATTTGAAAAGATGGGTTATTTTGATTCAGATAAAAATGTTTTTATATAGATATCAAATTAAAGTCGAAATTTTAAAACTTTTAAAATTATCAACCTCGTAAATAATGAAAACATCGACTGCTCATTTTCACTGTTGGATATAAACAGTTTATCAGCTGAGGGTTGGGTGGGGGAGTGGGAATCAGTTTTAACATAAATGTAACAGACATTTGCAGTTATAATGTTATCAATCTTAATGACACAATAACAGATTGTTAACAATTTACTTAACTCATAACAGATTATATGTTACAAATGAATCAATTACTCCCCTTAAAGTACTTCTGTAACATGTGTCCTTATAAAAATTTAGAAAATTATGATTGAAAGAAAACTACTCAGACAAGGCAAGTTAGATCCCATGTTTTCTACCAAATAAAACACATTTTTTCCCCTTGTAGTTTTGAATCAGGATGGCCAAAAACGTAGCAGCAACAGAAAATACATTTTAGTCGGCAAACTGGTTCCAGTCATACCCAATCTGGCTGTAAAATCTCAGACCTCAAAGCTTATATATCCATTTATTTCTAGGAACATTTGGGAGGCTGACAGATTTATTTAATCTCAATTCCCTTGCCTATTATGAAATAGGTTTCCATCAGTTTAACAACAATAAAAGTTTTCAGAGTCCATATTTCATCAGGTGTACAATTTCAAGAAAACAAAGAACATACCAACTCCTATGTCTGTAAATTAATACTGGTGCATTTAACTTGGGAATTGATGTCTCCATTGTAAAGGGAAGGAGCTTGCTGACGAATTTCAATAAAACAATTTCAATTCAATAGGTATACACAGCGCTCATAAATGAAACCCTGTAATCTAACTGACAAGGAAATAGATATCAATTTGCATTTTTATCCATATACCATTAATGAGTTTCAATAATTTAATAGTGACAATGCAATGTCTAATTAATGAAAAAGCTTTAGGAAACGAATATGTAAAAAGCCTGCTTACAAAATCAAACTGTTTCAATTAAAATGATTGAATGTATCTAATATTACCATATCTGGTTTCATTTACTATTTCAGTCCTGAAATACAGGCAAAATATACCAGCGTCAGTTTTCTACTTAAAGCATCAAATATTCATTGCATATATGTAACCACATAGTTTTAACCTATTACTGGACAAAACACTATATTTAATGGAATGCACAGCTTTTGGAGAATAAAATGCAGTTTTGTAACTATGAAACACATAAGACCATGTCAATTTTTGCACCCACTCTGGTTAATAACTATCTAAATGTTCTCTACCATTATCCTCTCTGGAAATTCTACTACCGAATTCAAATCACGACTCACTTTATATACAGTTCCAATCAAATTAAAAACTACGGGTTCATTTCACATATTTTTAATTCACTAATTTCAGCTTAAATGAAAATTATATATAAAGTTTCAAGACAAATTTTTCGTCCAATAAATTATTAAATAAAACTATAAACTAGTCTATCATTTCAGAAATTTTTCATCTATAAAAAAACAATCAGACTTAGAATTTATACTAGTCTTTTATAAATTGTCAAATTAAATACAAAAAAATAATTTTCCTGGTTACTTTTAATAAATTCATCAACTGAAAAAAAATCAAATCAGTCTATTTTGTGTGACTGTCACTTAAAATCACACGGTGGTAAACTACACATGTAGCTTTGTTAAAAATAACATCTTCACTAACTCAGTCAAACATAAAAGAAAAATGTGATTCTTACACTAGCTATTCAATCAATTCACAAGCTATAATTCTGTCTTACAACATATCAATCAATCAATCAATCAGGAATAATGATGTCACAAAGTATCAATGAAATATTTTCTTCACTAAAATCAAAATTTTAACTTATTAAAGAATTGATAAAGCTGTGTAACAAAACTTCTATACACTCAAATTTAGACTATTCAAAGCAATAAAACAATATTTTAGAAATTATATATCAATTACACAATTTAAAACTAAATGCAAATCTTCATTCATCAACCGATTAATCAGTCAATAATAAAAATCAATTAAGCAACATGTCAATAGTATTTAATTAGTCAATTAATTAATTAATAAGAAGTAATTAAGCAGTACATACACTCTCCATAATGTTGAAAGAAAATCCTTTGTGTATACAGCTAGAGCAAACGCTGTTATCTTCACAGAACTCTGTCACTGGCAGAAAATGACTGAGAAAATGACTACCCAATCTCTGTCCCAGTCTATAAATCGTATCAAATCAATGTAACAACAATAGCGAATAAGCCTTTAATATGTCACTAGTATATAGGAGACATTAATCATATCTTGTTTATTATTGTATCCAGAAATGTCCTCAGTATCTTAGAGCAGTCCTGTCATTTTCCTCATATCTGCATGTGCCCTTAACATAAATAGAGTATTTTTTTCCTCTTCACTTAATAAGATGTAATCAACAATTCTTTGCCTGTCCCCATTTAAAGAATTCTTTTCATATAAAAGATGACAATGTCATCTTCCCCACTGAAACAGCTGAATGTAAGATCAATATTTAAAGTTATCCTGACTCCCTTTCTTGGTCCCTTATTTAGTCTATACATGAAACTGTAACACTCTGGAACAAAAGCCTAGTGCTCAATGATGACAGCACTGATTTTAGATTTTTTTTTCTTTTAAAACTTAGACCAGCCCCATATGTCACAGTTGTAAGTGCAGTGAATATTTAATGGCCAACCAGTGAATTCAGCCGAGAATATTATTTACATACATATGGCGAGCTTTAACAATGTCTCCACCAGGGCAGGTGCTGCGTCAAGGAGCATAATCATAAACCATCATATAATAAAGGTAGAGTTAGTTATAACTAAAGATTGGTTTTCATCCAATCAAAACAGTGCTTGCCCTTGACAATATCCTTTTATCTCAATAACTTTGTAAGTATTGATTTAATTTCTAAAGATAAAAAATCCACTGAAAGAGTTGTCCCAACCATGACAAAAACTTCAGATGTCACTGTAAATCAAATACACGCTTCTGTGCTTGATTTATTTTATTATATAGTATTCTATGTATATACAGTTAAACAGACTTTGAAGCATCTGTCATGTAAGACTAACGTACATTTTATGTCTGGTTCTTCTGATGTAATCAGGGTCTGAACAATGACAATGTAGAAGAAAAACCTTTATACTAAATTATCGATCTACTTTCATACCACCAACACCTGCCACCTTCAAACTAAACTTGACTGATCCCCCAAATGTAACAAGGGGTAGAAAAATATTGCCTGGGGCCACAAAAGCGTGCCTACATTTTTATGACAAGATCAAGAGACAAACTGATAGTTTTACCTGTGGTTTCAGAGATAATATCTAATGATAAATACAAATTATCATATACATATCAGATGAAATTGGGTAGAAAATTTAATAAAGGAAAAAATAATGACATGAACTAACAAAGGAATAGAGTATATCTTAATTTTCTGTTCTTCCCCAAAACAGGCTATTAAAAACACTACTTTCAGATTATATAAAACCATAAAAGCTTCTAAATCACTTATAAAACATTTAGCATCTTTCATCACTTTGAATAAAATACAATTATGGCATAATTTTATTGAATATAATATTAATAATTGGTTTTAAGCTGATTAATTACATTTTAACTTTCACCTAGTTTTTATTTACAGTCTGTAGTGATTTAATAAAAGCATTGCACAATATTTTTTCAGCTACATTTTTAAAAAAAAAACATTTCTGCTAAAACACCCTTTTCCCTCTCTCTCATGTATGTAGTTTCACACATCAATTAAACTATAATAATCTTTTATTGTTGCTTGGCAGAGTTAATTAGCTATATGACTCAGACCCCTTGTAGACAAACACTTTAGTCATTAGGGTCCTCAGCTGCATCTATATTTACCAGCATCCATTGTTCCTGCATGCATGTTGCTTGGAGAATCATGGGATAGATTTTTTCCATATATGGAAGTTGTTACTCTAAGTGCAGTACGATTACAAACCTATCACAACGCGGGGCCTTGCTAGGCGTGAAATCAATGGATGTTTAAATTGCAACAAATCAGCCAAATGCAGTCTCTGTTATCGTAAACTATATTCAGAAAAACGTTAAACAAGTACTGGCCGATAGTTTATAGGCACTGATAATGGGTTCTTGAAGTGAACGTGCAATTTTTTTGAGTATCGAACAGATTTTTACTCTACATCATACAAACAATGAGTTAGATATCGGGGCAAAATACATTAGCATTTAAATCAGTTACTATAGCAATAGAAGTGGATAAAAGCACTACGATGATATCTCATTAATATTTACATTTCTGAAAGAGGTCCAAACACGGGAAATGATTTAAGATGAGTTTTTCTCTCTATAGAATATTAATATTATGATTAAGATCAACTGGAGATGATAATGACCCTTAGGATTTAAAAGCATAAAAAGCTTACACAGTAAACAAAGACCAAAATCAATTCAAAAGATAAATCTCATTCAAAATAAAATAACAGAATAAAATTTATTTACAAAGTGCACTAACAATGATGTTGATGGATTAACACTATGCAATAATAGTTCAAGCTTAAAATATACAAAAGATCCAGAATATACCAAAACAACAACAACAATCACCAACTGTTTATAAATGGAGGAGTAATCTAAGATTAAAGATTACAAAAATGGATAGATAACAATCCATTTTTTCCCCAAAGTGAAACCAATTTACCAGCTTTTTGACGAACAAAAAAAACGTATTTGTATAATTTTCTGGCAATTAAACAAATCAAACTCTAAGTCAAGAACACAATTATTTACAGTCAAATATTCCAGAGACAAACTAGGATGCCCGTATATCATGAAGAATTTAAACTGCCTTTAATAATTTTTACTTAACACAATGGCAACATTAGTTACATAGTGTCAATTTGAACACAGCACCTCCCCCATTTTCCACCCCCGCATTCTGTCAGCAGTCACAGCATCCTTCATTAAAACCATGTTAGATTTTACAGAAATTCTTTTGTTTTTAAAAAGCCATGAATTTTTTATTAGCATTGAGGAGATTTCTACTGTGATTTATGAAAAATCTGGCATTGTTTGGTCCTCAAAAATATAAATTTGCATGTAAACTACGACTTATTTGCAGCTAATGTGTTCAATTTAAGTGCTAACAGGGAAAAAAAAGATTTTTAAAACATCCCGACTTTTCTATACTTTAAGCTTTATAACGGTCCTGTTAGCCACTAGGTATTGGTTATACACTCAAGCTACTTTGACCATCATATTTGACGCAGATCGGAAGATCCGCGTCTTATGGAATGCATGGGGTGGAATGTCTAAGGAGTTGCGTAACAGATTGATAGAAAGGAAGTCAATGATCTTAGAATTAAGTCGTGTTAACATAATATGTACAACATAAAATAGGTCTTGTCCTCAGAGTTTGAGATAAAATTATTTTGGACAACAAATTTGATTCCACATTTTTTTACCTTGTATATATAAAATGCAATATACAAAATTGCTGTAAATGAATTCAGAGGGCTGAGTACTTTTTTTTTAAATTTTTAACAAAACATTTAGAAGAAATATGCATCAGTTGAGCAGTTACACTATACATGGGAAAAGTTCACTCCAAAGCATGGAAATTAAGACAAGTGCATTAAGTTCAGGAGCCTAAAACATGTCTTCTTCTACTGTACTAAATATATGCATATTTTAGCTTCCATTATGAAAAGAACTAGATTTTTTACAGATTGGTTCACTTGTATCAAAGTAAAGGAACCCACCTCATCTATGAAGTAAAGCTTAAAAAATGTATTGCTTAACTAGATAATTTCATGACTTAATTTGTTCACAGAGGCTGAAAAAATCTATCTCGCATCCTTGCATCTTCTCGCATTTGTTCTAATCTTGTTCTAAAATTACACATATACAGCACAACTTCTATTTAGTGCAATTCTTAATTAACCATTCAAAGATTACTCCTGTTTGATTAAAAATTAGAAAAATCAATAAACTACTCTGTATGAAATATTCATAAATCATTTGCTAAAAAAAAAGAAAAGAATACATGCTAATAAGGTAACCAATGGAAGTATAAATCAATTCTGAAAAAATCGTTCACCGACAAGATACATATGATTTTCTGATATTAATTCACTTCTAATAATAAATACTACTGAATGTCAATAAAAATGATGATTTATATTATCTTCTTTCTTCAGAAACTGAGTGAAATTTTACTTACAGTAATTACATACACTATTTCTTCTTTCTTTTATCATATTAATGAAATGATTTTAACCTATCAAACTCATGCAAGAATTCATGCACATCCAATGCAATTCATATTTTAGTTTTAGAAAAATGACAATCAATCCAGTTATTTTTGCTCAAAGAATTCTTAGGAATTGAGATCACACCTTTAAAGCTAAAAATATTTTACCCCCTGGATATGAAGGTGGTTGCATCATTTCTGCAAATTTTGAACTGAATTTTTTTTTCTTCAAGTTAAACTGAAATGAGTGGCACTTTTTTTTATCAGTTAGTTAAAACTTAGACTGGTTTCAGACCCAGCAATAAATGCTATCCCTTCATAAAGTTAAGCTAATGACTATGGAGTCCCTTTCTAACTACAGATTTATCTTTTCTTGGCTAGAATTACTCCTATGACTGCTAGCGGAGGAAAGAATGTCAAGGGAAGTCTACAACATTACCTAGAAATAGTTTTTTACCTGTATCCAAAAATGACCAAATCACTTATAGAAGCCATAAACTCTGCTGAATGGTCATGACTTACAGTTATAGCAGAAAACAGCTTTTGTAAATTTATTAAAATGGTTTTATCAGGAGTATGACTATAGATCATTTACAACAAAACATATTGTAAGTATTCCATCTTCTTTAAAATCATATGTTTTCATAACAATTTTATATAATTAGTTTTAATTTATGTTTAATTTCATTGTATAATCACCTTAGTGAAAACTGGTACTTTGTAGGATGCAATTTTGAATACAGAGATTTGCATTTGTGATTTTTGGTTAGAAGAACAGAAAATTGAAGCACTGAAACATTAAAAGTGGCAGCCAAGGGAATAGAAATTCGCTGTCAATTGATCAAGCTATGTTCAAACACATTATTATCATAATGTTAGAACTTTAACCTCTGAATAGGTAATCCAAATCTAGTTGATCAGAAAGGTTATCTTATAACTGTTGTGTTGTTTGCTTTCTTTATATTCTGCCAACTTCTACTAGTTTACGATTATGATGTAATCATCACTTCCTGGAGGAATCTTGCCAGAACCTGAGATAAGTATATAAGCTTTTTAATGCTCAATTATAAACTCTCCTGTTTCATCCAAAGGTGTCAAAATGAGAGTCTAGTACATTTGACTCTGATTGTACTCCATACTGTATGGAAGGTCTGTAAACTGAGCTAACCCTATCCCCCCCCACCCACAAATATTCTCCTCATCTATAATACTTATTAAGGCATTACCTATGCTCTTTATTTGTCTTGTTTACTCATCTACATCCCTGGAGTCAAATGTTAGAAGTACTGCGCAAGGAGAACTACATACACAAAGATGGCCACCAAGACCATCACACGCAAACTCAATGTACAACATGAATTTATTATAAGGTGGTTTTTCATTTTACTACTACAAAAGATAATGCACTTGAGGAATGAAGAAAAGGCAAAACAGAAAGTCAGGTGTAATTAACCCATTTATGCCTTATGGATTATGCCATCCTTGTCAGCTGAATGAGTCCATTTTCAATTAAAAGGGTTTCTGGTATAGATTTTCAATTTTATTCTATTTAGGTCCTTTATGCAATCCGTGAAGACCCTGATCAGACACCGTATATTGCTGCATCTGATCTAGGTCTACACTGTCGACCTGCCTATGCCTACTTTTTGAAGCACTAGGTATTTAAGGACTAACATTTTGAAAGTCTTGTCTTTCCTATGTCAGAACCTTATCTCATTCTTTGCCATCTGTTGTTAAATAAATACCTAATAATTTTAAATATTAATCTGCCGATGTTTAACTATTATTTTATGTAAAGTGATAACATAATGAAATTCTGAGTATACAAATAAGATCTATCCCTTATTTAATGAAAACAATAAAGACTCATAAACATATCTTTCATACTTCTATATTATTAATTATCCTTCTGAAATATGTATGATTTTGTTATAAATATTGAAAACTGATATATGGCTTAATAATATATTAAAGTTTCATCTGTTATAAGAAAGGTTATTAATATTTTGAATTACTTATTCATGTATGGTAGAAATATGATACTGACAATATTACTTTGTTCTTCTGAGAATATTAATACAGTCTTTTAATAAGTAAGACTCTAATATTAATATTTGTCAGTTGCTATAAAAAAAAGGGGAAGAGTATCATGAAAATAAAGACTTTATTAATAAAAAAAACATGTCTTGAATTAAAAATTAATATTTCCCTAAATTTACTCGATGTATTTTGGGTTAGAAGTCAATGCACAAGCAAGGCCATCCTGACACAAAGATGGAATTAGATATTTTGAGATTATCATGGAAATAGCTGTTCTGCTTCAGCTATGTCAAAACTCTAGGCCAGAAAAAAACTGGAATTTATCGTTAGGAAAAAGAAAAACAAAAAAATGCACAATCAAAATGGTAGCTGGAAATTTGTGTATTCCATTAATTAACAAAGGACTATGCCCACTTCCAATTTTCTTTATCTGTGTAAATCCTCATTGAAAAACTACTCACTTAAATGTATTAATAAAATATTCATACATTTCAACACAAAATTCAACAGTATTGTCAAATTAATTGCTTGTTAACAAAGCTTTGGTTTTATCCCACTTAAGTAATCAGTTTTGATAATTAGGAAGTAATAACTAGATTACAAGCCTTTTCTGACATACTATTAGAAAATGACTTTCCTTAAAAAAATGCTTAAATGGACAGAATTGTACTAACTATTTTACTGTTAATAAATACCATCAACTTACCCCTTTCCCTGATTTCATGCATTTTACATATTCAATGTTAATTATCTAAGTCAATCAGTAAGAGGTAATTGTGAGAAGCTAACCTTATCTCTGTATCATTATTTCTAAGTCATGAATTATCTACTTGACCCCAGGTCAAGTCATTCTGGCCCCTACAATGTAAATAACCTGCCCTTATTTATTACTAGGGTTATGTCATTTCTAGCCCAGCATGAAAATGCATCATTAACACACAAGTTTCACAGGTCAGTCTGTCAAAGTTGAACTGAAAGGCTGGGAAAATAAATTGCGTTACCTGGTTACCCACTTTATGTACCCTTATCTCACTCAAAAAGCATCAAATTTCAAATGCTAATACTATTTTACTGCTTTACAATGACTGTTTGATATTGACCAATAGATTTTAAATCTATTCACATGGTTAAAGAAAGTAAGATTGTCCGTTTTTGAATATGTGACGGACAGATCAACAGTGTGCCGAAATATCCTCTTCATCTCCTTTATGCAAGACTATTTTCAGAAGTTGCGCCTTTTGTGTCCAACATTAACCGACGACAAAAGCTTTACAAGGCGGATGTCACAAGTCTGTTAAGATCTATGCAAAAATCGTAATTTAAAGCTTCACATTTGTCAGCTGCACATCTTAACTCCGCGTCCGTGACCTAAACTTGACGTCTCGCTATACTAGTAGGCAACGCTACACCATTGAGTAATAGCAAAAGAAAGCATCACTGCATCCCAGATAATACAATGATAAAGGTCACAAATCGGACAAGTTTCCACAGAAACTGCCATAAGCATTGTCTATGCTCCTGCTAGGCTGAACAATTTTTTCCATTCAGGACCCAGCAGCGTTGATAAACAAGTTAAATTTACCCAACTTAAGTCACTGTCAAACACTAATGTACAGTTTAATTATTGTGTCCAATAAAAAGGCCCAGGCTGACAGTGCAGCTGCAATTATTATCGTGACAAAAAGCGTCAAAGTTCAGACGACTTATATAAGATGACCCTTTGCGACCTTAAAAAATTCATGGTCACTAGAGGGATGCATGAAGACTGAATGCAAACTATTATTTTTTGAAAAGAATAAAAACTTAGCTTCACAATGTAATCTGCTTAGCCCCAGATAATTGAATACCAACCAAGGTGTAGAAATGTGATGTTTAGGGGCAAAAGGGCAGAAGCCACCTCTTTCAAATGTTAACAACAATAAGATGACCACAAAAACACCACAAAACTTGCAGTGGCAGAGGTATAAAACTATCAAAAAGACACACTGATCAACTTAACTTAGAGTTAATTTTGCCTCAGTAATTTTCATGACTAGCAAATAAACATACCACTTGAGGTAATTTGTGGTTACTTCATGATCTAGATAACAGGTGGGGTCAAGGTGTAGATCAATTATGTAAGGCCAGACCTTTGGGATAGGGTTAAACTAAGGTCAAGATGAAGCTGTGAAAAACTTTTTTCCATAAATCTTGTCTATCATTTGTATGTGACTGGGTCACTGTTAAAAATCAATTTATTTTTTAAAATTTATATCTAGTTGATAACAATTAGAGTGCAAGGACCGTCAGTCAAAATAAGCAGAAGAAATTCTGTTTAAATCAAGAAGCTTATGTTAATGTATTTATTTTGTTGTACTTGACAGGCTACTTTTTTGTGATACAAAGCAAGCCAAGATAGGCTACCTTTCAACTATAAAAACTAAACTTTTCTGCTTTAAAAAAAGAAGTGTAAAAGATTAAGCTATAAACTGACATTCAACAATAGAAACCAAGCTGTTTGAACTGTCTACAATAATCCTCTGAAGACACTAGAAAAATGTGGCATGTGAGTGTAAAAATCTCAACATAAAATATATTTCCAGGGGTCATTGCGAAACTAATGAAACCCCACTTTACACAAAATGAGAGACAATAGATTTGCAAACAAAATAACAAAAATAATTGTACTCAGGAAGAGCAGTGGTCAAGGGGTTGGAGTGCTGGACTCCTGATCCGGAGGTCACTGGTTCAAATTCCACCAGGGGTGGGAGTCTACAATGCATTCATCACTTCAGGCACGAGTACTGGTTTGAACCAAGGAAGTAGTCATTTAAGTTGCAAGAACTAGCTTCCCAATCAATGTAGTATAAATAAGTTTAAACTAAACTACCAGTACTTTTCTCTATCTAGTTATCAAGGCAGTTAAACCTTGAACAAACTTTTTTTGTAAGTCCTAAATTGCCAAAAACTATAAATGACAAATACTAGTAGGTGCTTTCTAACGGAAATAATATACTTAGCTGTTGTTGTTGCACTGAAGGTTATCCATAAAATTATCTCAGTAATCTTATGTAATTGCTATGTATCCTATATAAGAAATGGTCAAGGAATAAAGCAGTGTTGAAACAAACAACAATAATGCAGAAAATACACTTAAATGGTTTCTTCCTGTCTATAAATACATGTATTACAAAAACTGATATGATGAATACTTTCTCTGGGCAAAAAGGTATTCAATTTCATCTTGCAATCACATTGCATGCTCACTTGAAAATGGAAGTGATGGAAACAAAATTCTAAATATTACATTTGTAAACTCAGTTAATAACCTCTTTTGCAGAAGAATTACACAGTAAATAGCTTTCTAGCTTAACACATCAGAAGTGTCATTTTTTTTCCGAATCATTAACATGTAAACAAAACAAATGTTCAATTTCTCTCTAAAACTTTGTCTTCGTGTTCAATAATGTAATTATCATGAAAGAGCATGCATTCTCCTCTTGTGCAACCCCTGCATGCAGCGTATGATCAATAACATGCGATGTACATGCATTTCTTAGCTGTTTGAGTAGTTTTGAAGGCATTAATTATTCCGAATTATCCGATAGGAAGTTTCCACTCTGAGGACCCTTTGTGTAAGCTTTGTGTAAGCATCTTACAGAAAAGAGTCAACATTTGAGTGTGAATGGATTTCGGCTTCCACTGAATTGTCACATAAAATACAAAATAACAACATTCTTTTCCCCCCAACACTCATTACTCAGTTCCTGTTTCAAACCTACATTGAAACCAATAGTCTAGAATACTATCCTAATAGCATAATGTTTTGCACAAACTCCTTTTAAGAACTAAGGAAAATTAAAAATGGTTTAAACATTTAGAAATCCTAAAATGATTTGCCGATTTTGAAATTACACATTCTGGAACTTTCTTTCTATTTCATTACTTAAATGTGTTTACATTTCAGGATGTCTTCCAAAAATTTGATACTGATTTTTCACCCTTACAGGAAACTTTTCATTTCATGATGAGTTTTTTTTGGCTATATCTGGTTAGAAATGAACACAAGGTCACAGTTTAGAAGCAAAACAGAAATGTTATGAAATGCAGTTAGGAAATTTTTCACAAGGTGTAAATGTAATTATTCATTACAGGATCCAAAACTTGTTCTTATATACTTTACCATTGAAAAACTTTTTAGTGTTGCTATGTTATGTATTTTATCAGAGAGAACAGTGTTTAAAAGTAATGAGACAACTGAGTGTACACAAATTATTCTTGAATTGTTGACAAACATTCTTGAATTGTTTCTGAACTGTTCACAAATTCTTTATTCCTTAGATAATTACATAATTAATTAAAGAAAAGTTACATGATGTCAAGTCAAGAGAACTTTCTGAAAGCCGGAAGTCAGGAAAAAATATCATGATTGCACACATTTACAATGTACCTCTTTAATTAATTTTAATTCCTACATTTACAGTTCACTCTAGAAGTAAATGTCATCCAAAAAGCTGACAGTCCACAAAGCTGCAAAGACAGTACACAAGACTACGTATTAATTCCTTGTCAAATGATTTAACAAATGATAGAGTTCTTGAACAAAATTAAAATAAAAACAGCTGAAGGCACCGATTTTCACAAGATTTACGAACTTGATGTGATCAAATGAATATAAATGCTAGTAAAATTAACAAAAAATCAAGGGCAGAAAAAAATCATTACAAGGTAGAAGTGAGCGCCTCCTACAATTCAAGTATTTTGGCTCCGAGAAAGAAATAAAGATGCACTAAAAATGTTTTTGCTGTTTTTCCATTAATGAATAAAACAATAATGAATACATTTTTCCGTCATGTGATGCTGAAGCTGTGCTGTGGGGCTATAAATTTAAATTTCAAATTTGGTTAAAAGTTAAGAATTTATGGTGCATCTTTAGCTTGCTGTCTCATTATGTTTGGTTCTATTATTGATTAGAAAGCAAACTTGGTCGTAATTGTGTGCATTCCTTCTGCAGATGCAGGGCAAAAGATATAGAAACATAAAATCTGTCTTGTTTGCGAGTCACTAAATTTTGTGCTACCTTATAATCTTACAGCGTTGTTTGTAACTGACAGAATTGTGTGTTCCCTGCATAAATTTAACATACTTCTCTGCAATTTTGAAACAATTTTGTGTTCCCTATAAAAAAGTACAGACTTGTTTATAATTGATATAACTTTGTAAAACTATAATATTTAAAAACATGGCAGAAAGAGAACAGCTTACATAGCAGTTCTATCTACAATGATAAAACTCATTATTACACAATCAAAGTTATTAGTTCCACATTTTCATTCAAAAAGGACTTCTGTATATTCATTTAATTTCAAGTGAAATATTTCAACAATGTCTCTTTACTTGAACAAAAAGTGTTTAAATAAAACAAAAACAAAAAAAATTACAATATATTCAGAATTTTCAAGGATGAAAGTGAACACACATACATATTAGTCTATACAACTTGGTATTATCTAAATTATGAAAGTGTACATAAGTAATGCTGGGTAATATGATACAAGTCTATATTAATTTGTGTAATTTTGCATAATTTTACACTTCCACAATTTCATACAAATAAAAGTAAGTTTATACAAATTTGTGTACCCTAATACAGCTGCACTTGAAATCATATAAGTAAGCGATTTTATACTTCCACAATTTCATACAAATAAAAGTAAGTTTATACAAATTTGTGTACCCTAATACAGCTGCACTTGAAATCATATCAGTAAGTGATTTTATACTTCCACAATTTCATACAAATAAAAGTAAGTTTATACAAATTTGTGTACCCTAATACAGCTGCACTTGAAATCATATCAGTAAGTGATTTTATACTTCCACAATTTCATACAAATAAAAGTAAGTTTATACAAATTTGTGTACCCTAATACAGCTGCACTTGAAATCATATAAGTAAGTGTAGGTTTATAATTTTAAACAACCAAAGACACAGAAAAAAAGAGCAACCAGACATGTGTTATACTGTTGTAATACTGAATTAGATATCAACAAAAAATGGCATATTTCTCATCCTGTTCAAAAGCAAAGTTAAAGTAAAATATTGATAGCTTAAGTATTTGTCTTGCATAAAAATGCCTATTATTTATAAAATTTCTTAATGACCATTACCATGACTATAGTTTTTGGAAACAGTTCTTCCTTTTATAAAAGAAAGGTTTCCTGATAAAACGCAACACTGAAAAATAACAAATATAATTTTGTAAAAAGATTGAATACATTGAAAAGGTATAGTATTTTATAATGAAATAGCTAAAATTTAGATACATAAGACCTATATCAGTTTAGTGCCAACAAGAACTTGGATAAAAATACAATCTGATGTCAAATACGGGTGTGCTTAAAAAAATCAATCTGATTTTCTTGTAATGATAGAACATGTTTACCATATCTTTTCTATGCAGGAAGCAAACATTTCCGAAATTAATCCTGAGATATCATTTGATCAAAATAAGCAAAGAAGTAAATTTCTGAAACACAATGTCCATGTGCCCTGTTCTTCTTGTTGTGCCTGCTTGCTCTAAGGCAAAACAAGCATAAATAACAAATGTTCTACAAGAACAACAACAACTATCAACAATATCTTGCATTAGACCCATACAATCAAATGATTCTGAAATTCAGAAAATTTAATTTCAATGAAAATGTTGATATGTACGGCAATGCTTTTAGTAGAAAAGGATAGAAATAATTCAAGCAAGATCAATCGTAACCTAGCTTTTTTGTTACATCTTTCTCAAAATTCTGAAGTTGTGCAATCTTATCTTTTCCGCAATTATGGAAAAAGAGATTACTTAAAGCAAGTATGATTTAAAAACAGCTATCATGAAAATAATTAAATTGATCAAACCGAGAGATATGAAAGCAAATTTTTCTTTAGGAACATTTTTAGCACTTTTGTTAATTGCTTTTAAAATCTAAATTTTGTATGCAACTAGGTGAGCATAACTAGGTTAGTAGGGGGGAGGAAAAGTGAAGAGTAGTCTCAGAAAAGTATGTTAGGCTAACATAATAAAAACACAACAACAAAAACAAGGTTGGGATGTGGAATCAGTGGAAGACAGTTCAGGTGTAAGGGAAAAACAAGGGGCTAGGCTGACAAGAAGGACATGAATAAAGTCAAGCATGAAACAAGGGCTTTAGAAAATAGTGCAGAAAAATACTTTGAGGGGTCTTACACCCATACTTGCGGGTGTTGCAATAAGAACTGATACTTTTTAACACAATTCTAATGAGACAAGCTTCTTTTTGGTGAATGCAGAGGTGGAGGTGGGGATACAGATGATCAGGTAGAATTGGCCATTCTGAAAGAACTGAATTTGAAGAAATTTGTGACAAAAGCAAAATGTGAATAGTTGATTAATTGGAAATAAAATAATCTAAAGGAAGTTAAAACACCTTGATGCCACTTACAGGAACTGTTATCTTAATATCACTGAAAAGAACTTATAAAGAATCATTTGGTCCATATCTTTTTGCACTTGAGTGAGATCTGGTTGCAAAATATCATCTTGCGGACCTTGGCTGTTGATTTTCACGACAATGAAACATTGCTTTAATTTTTTTCCCCCTTCATTTTCATGATTTCAGATTTTCTTTCCCATCCATTTCTAGTCAGCAAACCTTCACTAATGAATTTGTGTAAAAATTCAACAAAAAGTATCATGCAATAAAGGTCACTATTCCAGGCTGATTTCATTTATATTGTGTTTCCATCTTGGGAATTCATTAGATCTTGTTAAATCATAATTTTTGCAATTCTTATTTTGCAAGTTGCATCAGCTTTTCAGTTTTTTTATCTTTCAAAGATTATTTTACACAGGGATCAGTTATAGGTTAAATTTTAGATATTGTTTAAATTTTAACAAAATGAAATTCTTCAAGAAAACCTCATCACTATAAAACATACACATTACATTAGTTTTTGCTAGTACAAGATGAAATTTCTTATACTTTATATTGAAAACAAGGGATGAAATCATAATAGTTTTAACTGCTTCTTTAATTATACAGCACTAAGAAACCTCATCACTCTCTCCCCTCAGAAACCTCATCACTCTCTTGCCTCAGAAATATCACCACTATCTCCCCTCAGAAACCTCATCACTCTCTCCCCTCAGAAACCTCACCACTCTCTCACCTCAGAAACCTCATCACTCTCTCCCCTCAGAAACCTCATTGCTCTCTCCCCTTGAAACTGAAAGTTTGTAAATGGACAAGTTAACAGAAGTATGAAATATTTTGTCCTTGATTTTCTTCTTATTCTTCACATTTTTTCAACTATGGGCACACACATGCACTTTTCTCAATTTCATATGAGACATTAACTTAAAAAACCATGGCTGCATTTTGTTTAAAACTGAACCATATGTACATCAGGGGAAATTCCAAATTCCTTTTCTTAGAAAAAGCTTCCAAAGATCTTTACCTCGCCAAGACATGCACAAAGCTCGATGTGTAACTAGACCACCTTCTAGCAGGGATGTGTTGCAGGGGTTCTACCTAAGTGTTTACCTTCTGTCAACCTTCTAGCCCTGTACAGCAATGGTTACAGTTTCGTCTCTGTCGATTTTGGTCAACCTATCTTCTATCCTGAGTTGTCTTCCTGGAGTGATAAAATTTATAACTGAAACTTTGAACACTATAAGTGTTTTGAAAGAGTTGATGTGAATAACATCTGGATTATACCTCAAAATGAGGTATAAAAAGAAAAAAATATTCAAAATATCTATCTCTTCAATTTGAGGGAAGGTGGCTCCTTTTACATACATGCCTTCAACCTGAAAACAGACTAGTACCTTCAATGTTTGTTGATTCAAGATAAAACATTTGACAGGACTGTGAAAAAACATAACAAGAAATTGAGTAAAGTAAATCGAAATTTTGGGATAGTCATTTCCAGTTTTTCTTCAAACCAGACTGATAACTAGAGATTGTTTTACTAGAAAAACATATGTCTCCCCTCAACATATCATTTACCAAGAAAAATATAAAATTCATCTGACAGGAACATGCTGATAATTTGCATAACTATACTTGGTCACAATCACTGCTGTAAAGTTTCCTTAAAATCCATCCAAGGGTTATGGAAATATATCCAACTGTATTCAGATTTGGACAAATCTAGGGCCACAACTCTGACAAAAATCGTCCAACCAGTATAAGCCAACAATATGCTTAACTAAACTAGCTAATGATCATTTCATCAAAATCTAACTGGCAGTTTTGGAGATATGCCCAATTGTATTCAAATTTAGACAAATCATGGGCCATAACCTTGCTACAAACTGTCTGAAAGGAACACAACGAAAATATGCAATAACCATTCTCGCTTATAATCCTACCTGTGAAGCTTCCTCAAAATCTGATCAGCAGTTATAGAGATATATCTAAATGTATTCAAATTTGGACAAATCAAGGGCCACAACTCAGCTTAAATCAGCCAACCATAACATATCAATATCATACATAATTACACTTGCTAATGATCATTTCTGTGAAGTTCTGTCAAAATGCAACAAAAGGTTATGGAGATGTGCCCAAGTGTGTTCAAATTTGTACAAATCAAGGGCCACAACTTCACTGAAAATCACTAAACCAGAAAATGCCAATGATATGTTCAAATAGGCTTGGTACAAATAAATCATAGCAAGTTCCATTGAAATCTAACCAGGGGTTATGAAGAAGTGAAGACAATATTTGTGACATACATACAGACAGACAGACGGAAAGTACAAAAACAATGTATCCTACCCCACTTTGTGAGAGGAGACATATTTACAGACCATACATGTAATCGTCTCACCATATACAAATGACCTGTTTACAAAAAATAAACAACAAATCTTATTTGATGTATAACTTACTTTCACATCTTGTAAAATTGATTTATACATGTACTAAAGTATTTATATCATATACACTCTATTAAATATTTGCTATGTAATTTCCTGTCTTGAAATGTCAAACATGAAACTTACTTTATGTATTGTCATATTAAATCTCCTGAAAGTAATACATCTATCAAATCTTATTATATATTTTGTTGTATGTGCAGTAAAAATGCATTTACTTTACACAGTATTGTTCTCAAATTTAACTCTTATTTTTAATTCATAATTATAAATCGGCACCCGAAAGTACAAACAAGAGTCTTTCATTTCTTCTTATGAATTACCCTGGTAAAAGGGTAAAATAAAAACTTGAAGAAGGCCAGAGATGTTCTGAAAACAATAAAGCTTAGTATGACTTAAGTATCAGTGTAGCTCCTCCATATCCAAATCCTGCAAGAAATTCTTGACTTAAAATCAGTCAGCAGTTTTGTTGATAATGTCTGTCACTTCAGAAATTACTTGTGCATTTAATTGAAAGTTAACTTAAATCTTCTTTCTTGGCAACTTTATCTGTATTTCTTTTAACTCTATTTGAATTCAGGTAAATATGAAGACTGTAAGATTATAGTCAGGTCTGCTAAAAATCTCAAAAGAGCCCAAATCAGCAAAAATATTTGTCACTGTCCTCAGGTCTGCTAAAAACATCAGTCAAAGCATTAGTCAGCTAAACATCCAGACAAAAGTGCTCAGATGTTTTAAAAACTGTCAAATAAGTTAGCTAAAAATGTCTGTCAAAGGTGCTCAGGTCAGCTAAAATATGGTCAAAGTTGTTCATTTTTCAAATTTTGTGAAAGTAAATACTCTTTCAGAATAGCTTAAAATTTTGTCAAACTTTTTATGATGAGCAGTCTGTCAAAGACTTGCAGATAAGCTAAAATGTCTGTCAATGGTATTCAACTCAGCTTCCCATTCTAACAAAGGTGTTAAATCAACTAAAAATCATTTTATATATGCTTATGTCAGGTAAAACACCTTTAACAAATCTTCTCAGTTCAGCTTTTATTTTTGTTACACGACTTAGAGAGTTTGGTCTTTCTAAGTTTACTTCTACTCTACCTTGTAAGCAATTTTTGGAGTATGTAAAGTTACTCAACCAAGGAATTTGTACTTCTTTTGTTTTTTTTAGTGTTTTTTTTTTTATTTATGCGCAGTTTTTAATTGCAAAACGCCCTCAAGGAATTTCTCAAGGCATAACAGTATAGGTATTTCCTACATAAATCACTTCTCTTATTTGTGTCTTCTTGAAAATGATGTCATTTCTCAACAATGAATTCATAAGAAATGGCAGTAACTCCACATCAGTAATTGAAAATAATATCTACATATTTACAGGAGACAAATATTGTTTTGAAAAGGTAATTATAAAACTGTTATTTACAGACAATTTCTGTATCTATGTTGTTTCCTTTGTGCGATTCCAATGTCTTATAATGAAACATTATTAGTCCTCAAGTGTTATATGTGAGAAGGGGGAATAAATTTCCCGACAGGGGAATAAATTTCCCGACAGGGTTTATTATCTAATATGATTTAAACATATATCACAATATGATGTATCTTTGTTGTATATCAAAGAAGAAAATTGAATTTTTTTTGGTTGTAAGATGAAATCATTTTGATTTTTATCTTAAAGAACAAACTGGCATCAGCTAAAAGGATAGGAAACTGGTAACTGGAAACAAAGGTTGAATTTTGGCAAAAGTTAAAGGAAGGTATGACAGTAAGATCTAGTCAGGAATAAAGTGCATAATTCTGATGTGTTTCTGGTATAATATATGAATATATTGCTGAGGTGGCAGTATGCCAAAAAACAATTTTGACAGTTTGGTGTCCCCTCGAATCCTTCCCTGAACAACCAAAGCCCAATTGGAATAGAAATATCAAAACACTGTTTCTTTCATTCGAAAGCAAACTGGGGGAGAAATAGCCAAATATGCTGCAAATGAATCCAGAGACACTGATAACTATTTATGCTGAATTTCATTGTCACATAATTTCAACAAGATGCAGAGACAGAATGTTTCTATCACCTAATGTAACATGTACTTCATTCAAAATTAGGAATATTTTAATTGCAGGAGGTAAATCTGTGCATGCAAATTTAACACAGGACATTCAGAGGATCTCTGCTTTTTTATGCTGTAACCATTGAAAACTGATCAATAAAATTGTTACTGGAAAATTTTCATCTTAAAAAGGTTTTTTCCATTCAAACTCTTACAAGATACCCATGTATATATTTTTTTAAAATTTTGATACCGTCTATGATAATAACTTCATGAAAAACATTTGCCTGGGAAAAGCATTTTGGATTAGAGTAACAATAATATATTATTCAGGGTTTGCTGATGTTTTAAAACAAGGCTTTAAATGAAGAAATTTTATGAGTGCACATATTTTTGGTAGCTTTGTTCTGTCCTGTAAACTCTATAAATTCTCACCTTGTCATCAAAATGACCAAATGGTACCAGTAGATGGTTTACCAGTAGAAACTTTGCAGAAGTATTACAAGAGCAGCATTCCTTGAAGGCTACTGACTCTTAAATTATTATATGAACTCTTTTTTTTTTCATCTCATAAACATTACAAAATATCGCACAGTCAATTTATTATGTGTGCACTTTTACCCAACACCACTATAATTATGTGAAAAAAAAAGAAAGAAAAAAATCCCCTCACTAAAGCAGATGCAATCTATTTTTAGAACTCTTCAACAGTTTATTGTAGGATTTACGTTTCCATACGCTCAAATTAGAGACACCCCCAGTATCGGTAGAAAGTAGAAATTGGTAAAATTTGCCAGCTTTAGTTCTTACTATGACGCTTATCCGATTTTCTCGTAGAAGACTCTCTCTAGTATAGTATTTTCAAACGGAATTCTATTGGGACATATGTTCTAGGAGAGAAAAATCTGTAAATAAGCAACCATTATTCAATTAATGGAAGATATCATTCAAGTTTCTGTATGACATACGCAAAACCTCAATCTTAATGTATCTGATGATGATTAATATGCTACAAGAAACAACATATATACAAAAGATGGAGAAATTTATTATCAGAAGCCTTATTAAATATATATGTCTTTTAATTCTGTCTATCATAGATGGACAACTGAAATACTCAATAAAGACAATCGTCAGAAATGTCGAGGAAACTGCTTTTTCGCATAAGAAAATTATCTGGCGCATTTTTAATTGTTACCATTTTGTTCATAAGTCTGAGATTCAACAATTTTGAATAAATATACTGGGTTACAATAGCCAGTTGACAAGACATTCCTTTAAGAAAAGTAAAACATACAGATAAGATCTGAGTTACCTAAACTTTTTAAGAAGAATTAAGAAGGAAACTTTCTTTGTTTAGAGAACTAGTAATCTAGGGATCATCCAATCTTTTGAAATTCAAGGGGAACAACTCTAGACTTAATACTCTGCTTGATGTTCATTAAGTTTTATATACAAGGTGCATATAATGAGTAAGGAACAATTTTCATCAATTCATGGTCAGAAAAACTCAGGCCTTTTTACACTAGTTTAATGTATGCAAAAATCTTCAGTACATAGATATATACAAAAGCACTTCAAAATATTGACAAAGAGAACCTCTTTTCTGTTATTGGAATGTGCAAGGGCAATAACTCTGCAAGTACTGAGGGATTTAGATAATTTTATCAGCAAAACAGGCATGTATGGAGTAAACAATTAATCTTTGTAAAACTTTGTTTAAGCCATTCAAGAGCAACAACTCTGTATCTTCCTTGTGATTCAGACTGAATTTCTAGTTCAGGGGTTATAACTCTGGCAATCTGAATTTATTGTAAGACTAAGTCTTTGTAATGATACATATCAAAAACAAAATTTTTTCATTTCACCTACATCACATTTACTATAAATCCCTCCCCTGACCCTCTCTGTCTGTTTGTCTGTCTGTCTGAAGATGAATAATCATAATAAAATGAATAAAATAAAAATAAAACATAGAAGACAACCAAGGTTTTCAATAATTAATGTTATGAATTTTAATGATTAAAACTGCATGAATATTAACTACCGTAATACACTGTCAAATGCAGCCTTTCACATTTACAAACCAAAAACAGACATTTCATTTTCATTTCAATCAACCTTGTTAAATTTACTCTCTTAATAAAATGCAACAACAATAAAATTATCATTTGCAATATCTTACAGTAATCAATACTTAACATGTATCAGCTTAATGCTGAAATTTTTATTTTTACTAAAGATTGCAGAAATTAGATAAAAAAAGTTTAAACTTTATTTTCTGTACTCTTAGTTCTAACAAACCTCAGAATGTACAAAATAAAATAATATTACACACTTAATATTACTTATCACACTGATTATCATTCATGACAACACTAAGTCTACATTTTACAGTGTATAAGCTAAACCATAATTAAATCATGTATATCACCTTACCTTAAATCAATTATCCTTACATTTTTAAATGTAAAACAGTTATAAAATGTCCCTCAGTTTAAAATATGCTGATTTACTTTACACAAGTCTTTATAACATTTCTTTTGAAATATGTACACATTTAAAAAGTCCCTAAAATTTGGGGCTCAAGTTTCACATTGCCAAACAAAAGAAAGCACATGGTCCCTAAATATAGCATACAGTCATAGGTACACACGGTTTTTCTTTACTTACTGAAGGTATACCCGGTCTACACATTTTTACAATTGAAAAGTTTCATTTACAGGTTGTATTAACCACATCACAAGGTTACTGCTCCCAGTTTAACTCAGGTAATGTAGATAAAATTGATAGACTTAACATAAATCTTACCAATTCTTTAATAAGACCAATTATCAACATCACCCATTTATTGATCCATTTGGAGAAGATAAGTTAGTGGGTAAATTTTAACCAAAAAAATCAATCTCATTGGTTAGCGGTGAGTCAATTATCAAGTTTAATCTAAACACACTCATTATGTCTTGGGCTAGCACAAAGGATAACCGTCAGAAAAAAGAAAAATCGTCATATGTCAACCAACCGATGCAAATTATAAACAAAGTTATTGATTTACCATTACTGTGGGGTTGCATAATAGCACTTATGCCATACCTTTGTAATGTAAATTTATGAAAGTAAACACTGTTGCATCTATGTAAATCATCCCATTTCAAACACTTGACATAATATTTGCACAAATAATCAATGCTCTTAATTAATGGAATATGGAATACATCTAAAAGAATTATAATACAAATCTTGAATATCTCAATAAAATTGATTGTAATCAGTTTACAATACCAAATTAAATGTTTTTTCTCTCACAGGTCCATCAAAGGTATACAAGTGAAAAAAGCTCTACCTTACACTCTATTAAATATAAGATACATAATATATATATATTATATATTGTATATTATATATAAAAATGAGTATTATTCTAAGGGATAAAATTAATAATACCTTACTAAAATTTTTCTGTTTGTGTCTAGTAAATAAAATAAATAATTTTACTAGAAAATAATATTTATTACCCAAACAGTTTTCAAAGGAATAAAACAACAACATCATTTATAAAAACTTGAACTTCCGAAATGTATTTAAATATTATTCATTTAAATAGTCAATCTCCTCAAAACTTTCAGTCATAAAATCTTGTAAATAAACACACCTTTTCACAAACTTAAAACCTTCTTTTTTCTTTTTCACAACAATTTACAAAGGTACAAATTCTTTCAGCTACAACAAACTAACATGTTCTTTCCTTATTTAAATGGAAACAACACCTCCAGCCATTTTCTCTCCTAAAAAGCTCTCATAAGTCAATCAATTTACTTACGTGTATTGAATTATGACACACATCAACATCTATAAGCATTGTTCCCGCTGTATTCACTACAATATTTTTCGACGACTGTACTGATATCCCATCTACGAATATTAAACTATAACAATGTGACAGTACCTTTTATCATGCATCTTTCTAAATTATTGGAAAACATGAGGACTATTAGCAAAGCACAGCATTACGCATCTATATTACTATACTGCTGCTACGGAGCTATCGCTAACAACGACACGAACCTTGGGACACATTCTCCGAATCACCGCTGTCAAGTAGGTAAACATAGGCTTGGAATAGAATAACGCTTTTTATCAGATTCCATCTACTGTAAATGTCCACGCACAGATAAACATTGTTAAATATTAGTATTGATCAGTTTCCTTTTATTTCCAAAGTATATCAAACTCTTTAAAAAAAAAAAACCACTTCTGCAACTCGTAAAATAGTCTGATCGTTTTCAATCACAATATTATTTGTTGGAATAACAAACACTGCACAAGGTATCAATCAAAAGATCTTGAAACTGTTACTGATCAATAAAATCATTATTTAACAAAAACACCCTTTCCATTAATTTTTTGTCCTAATCAAGTTGATTTTGCAATATAAAAAGACCTTATTATGAAGTATTTACCACTTTTGCCTTTGTTTTCAATGGTACTTTGTATTTCTGCTATTGAAAACTTATACTACATTATCTTTAATATTACTTAATATTACCACTATGTCAGTCTCTTCTTACAGATTTTATCTTTTGTATATTCTTGCAGGTCAGTAAAAAGAGTACAATTCACTCCTAGAAAAAGACTTTTTGTAATTTAACTATTATACCTATTGTATTAAACAACAAAAAGAACATAAGTACCTCAACCTTTCATAATAATTTATACCAAACCTATTTTGCTACCAAACCTATTTTGCCAAATTTTGTTTAGTCTATTTTGTTGCCTAGGTTGGGAAATATAAATCTACTGATCAAAGAAAAGCTTGGTCCTAAAAACAGCACAGAATATAAAAATGTCTTCTGCAATTTTGTATATATACCATACAAGTAATCTTTTTATTAATTAGTTAGCCTAAACAATCATACCTTTTACAATATCCTTGTCGTTAAAGGCAAATCCAGGTTAAAAAACTGATCACAAGGTTACATAGACCTGACCTTTACAAACAATCACATAATAATGAAAATCATACAAACAAAACTTCCATTTTTTTTTTGTAATTTACAACAGCTTTCTCAAGACAGGAAGTACAGCCCCTTTGTTAAAATATGTAACTTTTCAATTTACAAAATACGCGGCTACTACAGGCCACGCGGTAACTTTATACGATAAACATACTTAATTCTTCTCGATTTCTATAGAAATCATTATGCCCTTTCATTTGATTGAAAAGCTATGTTTATTTACCATATATATCTACACAGACCCCTTTTTCCCCTTTTTAAGTCTTTGTATACACGCAAAACTTCAAATAAAGATTCTTTTGTTAATCACTCATGCATGCGGCAGCTGAGAGCTCTACTACAAAACAACCTTATGTACATCATTTAGTTTAAATATACATTAAATTTGTATACTTTTGTATACTACATTTTGTTGATAAAACAGTTTCAAGTTACAAGCAGTTCTTTACCTTTTGAAGAAAAAACATATTAAACGTTCCTAAATCCCTGATTTACCTTGAACCAAAAAATAAATGTGACTAAATTTTATCTTTTATCTCAAAGATTAAAATTTTGTGGACGCTTATAATTGTGTGAATACATATAAACCCAATACAGGTGAAACAGGAAATCTTTCAACGACTGAGTAAATATAAATATAGATATTAGTAAATTACCTCGGTAACGGTTTACAACCATACTACTTCAATCGAGAGATATTGCCCTGTTGTAACGATAGATTATATTAGGTTAAGCGAAGCATTGTGAAATAATAAATTCAAATGCACGCATTACTTTTTCTTCCTTATTTCTTAAAGAAAATATTTAATAGTAGATAGAGCAACAAATGCTGCGGAAACTAATCTTTTTATGAAGATGTCATGCATCTCTGATAACTTGACTTTCTTTAAAAAGATCTTTCAAAGGTTCAAAAAACGTGGAAGAAGAGATATGATTATGCACAAAAAGATTAAAAATAAGGTAAATAATTAAGGTATTTTTTTGCTCAAAACAATACAGGGAGATGAAAAGTTCATTAACTCAGTGCCTTTGAGAACAGACACACTGGGTTTCTCATGGTAAATCCTGATATATGAACCCTCATTGCTTGACTAAAATGTAAGAAATACAATGCTGAAACTGTAAGGGAAATATCTGTTAATTTTATGCAGCCTTTGTTTTGTAGGATATATCAAGTGAGCCATTCCATGATATGATTTTAGGCAGCATCTAATTGTATATTGTCACTATTGGTACAATTAGAGGTGGAGGATAGAGGCATGAGTGAATCCAAATAGTTTTTTCAGATGAATAATAGGACACTATTATGAAGAAGAAAAATTATCAAACTTCCTTACTCCTTTCTCGGCAACTTTTCTTACATTGTTTCGTTGGAACTTATCCCTTTAAGATTTAATTACTGGTAACATGTGAATTTTGTCATTAGCATGTAATCTAAACGATAGAAAAAATTACTCATTAGGTTGCTGCTATACCTAACAACAATTTCATACACGTTGTCATGGAAATGCATGATTTATTGAGCAAAATAACCAAAAACATACACTTCTTCTGTTTTCTATATGATTAAAATGCTTCTGTTTCAACTGGCTTGTGCAATTACATTTATCATGCAACAATCATGTACAAATTCAATGATTTTCTAGGACAAAATTGCTCCCTAATGATGGAGTACTTTAAAAAAAAAAAAAAAAAAGGAAAATGTGCACACGCTCCATAACAAGAGCCTCTACACCTTGTTTCTGAAGTCTCACTTAGCAAAAAGAAAAATTGATTCAATTTCACTTTAGCCAGTGTACAAGTGCCACCTCTCAAATCTCATATACGGTATTCATCAAAGATGAAATTACCTTTCAGAAAAAACTCAGTGTGAGCAAATTGGCATACATATTCTTTATTTTTCTAGACAAAGGTTCAGTTTCATAAAAATGGTCACATTAATTGTTGTGGCTAAATATATCCTGTAACATCTGCAACATTAGTATACATGAAAATTTGTCGGTTTTTACCAAATTTCATCTTCCTAGACCAATTTTATGTCCAAACTCCTTAAAAAATCAATCTATAGATTTTCAAAAAAAATGATAAATAAATTAAGGATAACTTATTAAAACACTAATCTCAAACCTAAATCCATATCTATTTAGTTTATTTATCATCGGTACCGTTTGCCCATATGACCAACACCCCCTGCAGAGATTAGTTATTTTATATTGTGGGGGTACTGCAAGATACAGAAAGCATCCCATTCCAGAGACACCCTTGGTTCTTTAGCATGCTCAGTGTACAGCACTGATACATGGGACCTCAGTTTAACGATCTCATCCGAAAAACAATTAGTAATGTTTATGTAGGAGCAGGGGATCAATCTCAGGAGGATTGTCTTGGACTGACTGAAATTTGAAAATTTCAAGGAGAACCTGTCCCTTTTCTAATAAAATAATTATTGCAATTTTAACATTAGAAAATTTAAGCAGGCATATATATAATGTTATTTTATTAGCAATGAAAATACATTATAATTAAAAAGGTTACATGAAATTCTTGGATTAGATATTAATCATAAGGCATTCTCAGGTTGCAGAATACGATAAGACTGAACTAAAAAAAAATCGCTTGAAAAGAATATCATTTCAATCTGTGTTGAAAGACAAGAAAAGATCGGTCAGTTAAGACAGACACCTGTAATACATTTTAACTTACTTTATGTTCTTTTAAACTGAAGAAACCTCTGTTTGGTTTAGAGTAGGGACAGTTTTGTTTTATTTTCTTAAATAGTCTGGTTCTGTTCAGTTCTATTCAACTGTACTGTTTTCCATTTATCAATGTGACCACTGCTCTTGAGGAGAACCAACACATGACTCCAAACTTGTATTTGTAAATAGCAACTTCAAATATTGACCTCAGTAACAGCAAGGTGAGAGGAAGGAATTGGTTGAGTTTTGAGATACCTAAATCTAGAATGACTTCTGTTTGTGTGTGTTGTAGTAATTCATAAGCTTACTTTATAACATTAATCTTGTAACAAATCAAAAAAAACAACTCTTTACATATATATAGTAAACTCTAACAGTAATTCAACACTCTAACATGTGGCCACTTATAGATTATTCCCAACCCTTAAACAATCCAAAACTCTCCGATCTTATTGACATACATATTTATTTCCCCACTCACACTTAAGTGTGGCTAAATTTTGTTAATTTTCCATAAAACTGTCTACAGTTTCTGTCTCAAGGATCTAAATTACTACTGTAACATTGTGAAACCTATATATCTATCAAACACGATCAGTAAAACAATGAATAGGCCACGTTTATTGCCAAAAATATGTGTTAGTACTTAGAACCGTTTCAACAAGTTTTGTGGTCAAGTTTTATTTATGTTTTACAGGCAATATTTAAGTTAAACAAGAGTTTTTATTTGGGCCATATTTAATCTTAATCAAGCATTAAAGACAAAGAATGCAGACAAAATTATTGTTATAAAAAGCTGGTTTCTTAATACTAAGGTTACCTAGAAACAGTGATAATGCACACTGCAAAGAAGAAGACAGCTTTTTAAAGCGACTGACTCACAGAATTTTGCTGAAAATTTTTTTCTTTAAAATTTAACAGAATTTAATATACTATGGAAAAAACATAATATTATGCTTCTATACACCATGAAAACTGAAAAAAAAGTTTAGACGTAATCAGAATTCCAACCCACGACCTTTCGGTCAGTAAAATATAGAGCGATGATCTAGACCACTGAGCCACAGCGCCTACTTGTAATGATGCATCAAAATTAATCTTATAACTTAAGTATCTACCCTCTACTGTGTTGCCTCTATAAATAAAGACTTTATTATTATTATTATTACCCCGTGACTAACGAGGTAAATTTTTTACTGATAAAAGTGTGTAAAACTTTATATTTTGATGTTTTTCTGTATCAAAAAATGAATCAGTAACTTAGTTTAAATATGTTCTTCACTACTGCAGCAAAAATTTCTAGATGTAAGAACATTTTCTTTTTTTCATCGTCGTCCCATCTGTGAGTCAGTCGCTTTAAAGCAGATGGATCTTATTGTTTTATAAAAGAATTTTGAGATTATCCACTATCATGAGATTATCCACTATCATGAGATTATCCACTATCATGCTGGAATGAAAAGAGTAACTAAAACAAACTCATATAGAAATAATTTCTTCCACTGGGTAAATTTTTACATCTTTCTTGTATAGCAGTTACATTATGTAATGGCAAAAAGAAAAAAAAAATTGAGCCTGAATTCTTGAATGGAATTCCTAAAAGGAAAATGAACTGTTGATAAATTAGAAAGAATGAAGTCTGTCCATAGGGACTTTTTTTGTGTATTTTCTGTAATAACTTTTAATTACATAAGAGTATGATAAGTTCACAGTGCTCTTCCATACTTTACCTGTTTGACTATGTTACATCACAAGGGTTTCTGATATATGCTGACACAGAGATGGGCAAAGGGACTTTTCCACTGGGAATTTCTGGAGTAATTTCCTGTTAATTCTGACTTTATGTAGGTAGATGCTGATGCAACATTGCAACATCAACCAAGATTT